>RPOG01004273.1:34481-45468 GCA_008086565.1 Thalassoma bifasciatum
TGTGTGTGTGTGTGTGTGTGTGTGTGTGTGTGTGTGTGTGTGTCTCAGAGTCAGTCTGATTTGCATGATGTGAGGACCTAACGAGTTTGATGGTTCAGGGAACAAAGCGGCAGGTCAGCTGAGCGCGTGTGCGCATGCGCGTGTGTTGTATAAGTATGTAGTGTCGTGACGAAAGAGCAGCAGAGTCAGTCACTGTCACATAGTTATAATATTAATAATAATACAATAATATTAATAATCTCAGTCACGCTCATTGGGTTAAAAAATAAAAATACAAAAAAATTAAATTAAATTAAACTTTTATCCAAAAATGGGGTCAATTTTGAGCTGTAAAATGTAAAAATGTATCCTGCAGAGTGATGTGGAGTAGATAAAGTAAATTTTTTAGAATCAGAGCTGCTGTCATTCACCAAGTTTCTCTAAAAGAATCTGACTCTAATCTGAACCGAACTCTCTGTACAAACATGGATAATAAATAAAAAAAGTAAAATGAGTAAATACGAACTATCAGGAATAAAAAAACAGAGGTTAAAGGGACTGTGAGGACTTTCTACGTGATCTTGAAAAAGTCTCATAGATTTAAGCTTGATCATTATCTAGAACCAAGGGTGGAAAGTCTGCAGAACAGAACCTGGACCTGGACCTGGACCTGGACCTGAACCTGGACCTGGACCTGTATGTAACACCAACATGACTCTGCTGCGTCTGTATCTGATCCATCGTGGAGGATTTTCTGTTCCTGTTCCTCTGAGGACGTTCAGTCCACACCGTGGTGTTTCCCTCACCTCCGCCTACGCACAGGAAGTGATGTCACGCCATGTGGGTGGACTGGTTACTATAGCAACGGCCCCGATGATGATGATGATGATGATGATGACATGTTTTCACTTGGCTCTGAGTGTTCAGATCGCCGCCGTTCGTCTCTCTCCTCTGAGCACCGTCGCCACGGCAACGACCGACCGAGAGAGAGCGAGAGAGGGAACAGGTGTTACCGCGGTGACACAGAAACACAGAGGATCAGATCCTTTAACGAGCAGCTGATTAGTCACCGAGCTGAACCTGGAGACGAGGAGCTGTGACGTCAGGACGCAGGAGCTGAACACCTTCATCATCATCATCATCATCATCATCATCACTGCAGATATAAATATAAAAAGTAAATATAACTGCTTCACAAACGGACATAAACTTGTGAAATGACTCTTTAAAGTCATGTTCTGGAGTTTATCTGAACTTCACCCACAGACAAAAGTCTCCACGACCAAAGTGTTACCAAAAACTTTGATCATGATGAAGTCAACTCTGTTTTCTTTTTGCGTCTCTGAATGATTTAAACGGCTGAAAAGAGTCAAAGATCCTCTATTTGAGCGGCGAGAGCGAGCGCTCACTCTGATGCTACTTCTGAAAACCAACCAAAACAAAAACCTTCACGCCGAGTTTATTCCTAAAACCCAACCGTGAATTTATTCGAAGACAAAACAATCGGACAGTTTAACAGATTAAAGATTGAAGCTTTGTTCTACTTTTGAATAAAACTCAGAGAGAGTTAACAATTAAAGTGTTTTATTTTACACTTAAGTTTATCTGAAAATACTCAAACTGAAAGTTGTTGGATTTATTTTTGCACTTTTGTTAATTTAATATAGATAGATAATAAACCCAGAGAGTTGTGAATGTTTTATTTTGCTTTTCTCCTCTCTGTTTTCATGATTCTCTGTCGTATTTTCTCCAGCTTTCGTCCCAGTTTTCCAGAGCAGCAGTTGGACTCAAACTCCCAGCATGCCTGAGCAGAGCAATGACTACAGGGTGGTGGTGTTTGGGGCCGGCGGCGTGGGGAAGAGCTCGCTGGTCCTCCGGTTTGTGAAGGGCACATTCAGAGACACGTACATCCCGACTGTGGAGGACACGTACAGACAGGTGAGCTCCGCCTCTAACGCCCCGTGATCGTCCAATCAGGTCGAGTTATTCATAGCTTTGGTGACCTTTCTGTCACGTGACTTGCTGGAAGCCCTAGAGGGCAAAACAATGTTCAAAAATGACAGCGCGTAATGAAACCTCTGCAGACAGAAACTCATTTATCTCACCTGTCAGCGGCTGAGAGGGAGAGATACTGAAACAAGCTCTAAGTGTTGGGCACTTGTGACCCAGATACAGCAACGGATTCTGTATTTGAGCAATTACACACGGCCAGGTCCTTGCCGACAATAAGCAAATTACTGAACAAAAGTTTTTAAACTGCCACGACAGATTAAAAACTATTTTTATTTGGAAAAGTATATTTTGTTTAAATGTATAAAAATTAACCCTGTGGTGCATTGTGGTCACTACAGTGGACACTTATTTAAAAGTTATTTACTCCTAAATTCAATGGTTCATGTGATGGAAATTCTGGTATAGCAGAGATTTTTTGTTGATCAATCATTCTTCTTTGAACTGGTTTTCCTTTTTGGTTCCCTGTGGATTAATGGACTGATTGGTGCTTAAAGACTCTCGTGGCAGACAGATCGCTCCTGCACCGACCAACTTTGATTTAATTTAAAAGACTCTTTAAAGCCAACTATCTTTGCTGTTAACTTCTTTTTGCTTTAAAAAGGACTTTTAACTTCTTTAGGAATCATGAAGGAGCATTTTAGGGCTGTATTTTGTCTTCATTCAGTCTGGTTCTGTGCCGTCAGGTTTAAATGTCATTAAAAACCCGTCGCTGACTTATTCCTTTGCCTCTTGTAAGTGATTTGTTCAGAGTCAGAAGCTGCAGAGACGACATTCTCTGACCAATGAGTGACCGGCAGTCCGTCCACGTCACCTTTTAGTATCAGCTTTACTCTCTTAGAACCAGGGTAGAGTAGGTACTAAAAACTGGCGTCTGACGCGTAGTACCGCGCTAATGGAAACANCACAACAATTTCATTTGCATTTAAGGGGTGTCCCATTTCTAAGTCACAAGATAAACCTGAACACTTGGTTTTGAGGGCGAACAAGATTGAGGGTTAAGAAAGGAATTGGAATTGGGCCTAAATGTCATTAAAAACCCGTCGCTGACTTATTCCTTTGCCTCTTGTAAGTGATTTGTTCAGAGTCAGAAGCTGCAGAGACGACATTCTCTGACCAATGAGTGACCGGCAGTCCGTCCACGTCACCTTTTAGTATCGGCTTTACTCTCTTAGAACCAGGGTAGAGTAGGTACTAAAAACTGGCGTCTGACGCGTAGTACCGCGCTAATGGAAACACAACACAAACCGAGTAGAGGAGAGTAGAGTAGGACTGAGACGGGTCAGTGGAAAAGGGTCATAAGTGTTTGAGACTCCCATCACTGAGGGTCAGATGGCATCCATTCGGCTTGTGTGTTAACTGACCTTTTCTTTGCAAGGAAAATAAAACTATTGTCTTTATTTCATTCTTTACCAGAGTTGGAAAAAATCGGTATCCACAGTTCCTTAGGGAGCGTGACGTCACATGAAAGCTATGAATTGATCAGCGCCTCTTCCCTCCACAGGTGATCAGCTGTGATAAAAGCGTCTGCACGCTGCAGATCACCGACACCACAGGAAGTCACCAGTTTCCCGCCATGCAGCGCCTCTCCATCTCCAAAGGCCACGCCTTCATCCTGGTTTTCTCCATCACCAGCCGCCAATCGCTGGAGGAGCTCAAACCCATTTACCAGCAGGTGACATGTCTACGCATTTATGAGTGAGTGAGGCCGTTTGTCTTAACCTAACCCTCAAACTCGTTTATCCCCGTCCCTCCAGGTCCTGGCCATCAAAGGCACCGTAGAGTCCATTCCCATCATGCTCGTGGGCAACAAAAGCGACGAGACGGCGCAGCGTGAGGTGGAAACGAAGGAGGGCCAGGCTCAAGCCAACGCCTGGAAATGCGCCTTCATGGAGACGTCGGCCAAAACCAACAGCAACGTGAAGGAGCTGTTCCAGGAGCTGCTGTCGCTGGAGAAGAAGAGGGACATGAGTCTGAGCATCGACGGGAAACGCTCGGGAAAACAGCGGCGAGCCGACAAGCTGAAGGGGAAGTGCAGCGTCATGTAGAGGCAGGGCGCCGAGAGGAGACGCCAAACGTGGAAACGGACGCAGAAAGTCGTGATAAGACGTTTGTCCTCGGCTCGGCGTCACACGGCAGAGCTCTTCTTCTGTGGTGGATCTCGTCCTGCGTCTGTCCAAACCCTGAGGAAACTGAGAGGAACAAACTCCGACAGACTTTTATCAAATAAAACTTCACAGCAGGGCGGCGAGCTCCTCCCCCTCTGAGCGGGAATGTTTACGTGGCCCCAAAACACTTTAAGAAGCTAAAGTTTACAAAACAAACTCGCTGCTGCTGCCATTAACCGCCGCTCTGTCCTCGTGGTAAAGGAATACTCCATAACGCTGGCCTTCATGTTGTGACATCATCAAGGGCAGAAAATTCTCTGAGCTTAATGTTGTGACATCATCAAGGGCAGAAAGTTCTCTGACCTTCATGTTGTGACATCATCAAGGGCAGAAAGTTCTCTGACCTTCATGTTGTGACATCATCGAGGGCAGAAAGTTCTCTGAACCTTCATGTTGTGACATCATCGAGGGCAGAAAGTTCTCTAAACCTTCATGTTGTGACATCATCAAGGGCAGAAAGTTCTCTGACCTTCATGTTGTGACATCATCAAGGGCAGAAAGTTCTCTAAACCTTCATGTTGTGACATCATCAAAGGCAGAAAGTTCTCTGACCTTCATGTTGTGACATCATCAAGGGCAGAAAGTTCTCTAAACCTTCATGTTGTGACATCATCAAGGGCAGAAAGTTCTCTGACCTTCATGTTGTGAACATTCTAGAACCTCATTGGTGGAGCTGCAACATAAAAGCCGTGTAGAGCTTTAAAACCTAGAAAAAAAGAAACTTTAACATCAATTCTTAAAGAGACAGGAGCCAGAGCAGAGTTTGAAGGAGGAAATAAGACTTTGACTAAAAAAAAAAAAGAGAGATTTCACAAGATACTCTGGAGGCACTAGAGGGGAGGGGGGATACTGGTTCATGGCACATGTAATGTTTCAGCTCTTAACGCTCAGCAGCTAAAGGTCAGGATGAAAAAACAGCGGAGTATTCCTTTATATAACGAGGCGGGGACATTTCCATCCGGATTGTTGTTGATTGATTGTCTTCATGCCGGTTGTCTCTCCTCACAGGATGTTCAGGTCTTCAAGGCCTCGATGGTTTCAAACCGATGCGTAGCTGCTCATGGACCTGCAGTGGAAACATGCAGCTACTCAAACTGTAGATAAAAAGGATCAAACTACAGTTTCATGAATGTTACTGATCCTCTCTGGTTTCACATATTTCACACTCAGATACCGTGATTAGTTTAGCTTAGCACAAACACTAACAGCATGAGGGAACAGCTTTCTTACTCCTGACGGTTCAACCTTAAAGCTACACCCGTCCTGATCCACACGTTGGATTTCATCAGCCGACAATCTCGCCACCGTCCTGTAGGTGGAGTTAGAGCCAATGTTCAACCTGACGACGACCTGGAATGTTTCTGTTTTGGTGCATTTGTGAGTTTTGTGAACTGAAGATTAGCATTAATGCCTTACCTCAATGTTTACCTTTCTTATAAATGAAACAAACTCTAATAAAAGCCCTGACACCTTCTGTAATTTCCATTAAAGCTGGATTTAAACACTTTGCTCTTTACCTTATTGTCTTTTTCTTGATATTATGGAATATTTCAGTGACTGATATAATTACCAGGAGAGTAGGTTTATATTTGGTTAGAAAAACAAAACAAACACTTGAATTTGAACATAAGCCTGACTCAATTTTGTCAGTATCACCCTTTTCCCCCCACATTGTATTAACATATTCAGTCGAACCTCGAACTGATGAAAAATGTTTTGTTTTTTCTTCCCTCTGGAAGTCTATTTGAAATTTAAGTGCAGGTAAACCAAGAACTATCTGTTGTGGATGAGATACAGGTTTGTAGTAAGAGGTCATGTGACTGATGAGGGGGAGGGGCCATGTCTGTAAATACAAACTTTTAATTTGTGACATTTAAGAGATATTTCCCCAAAGCTTACACAGAATGGATCTGCTGCCCCCTAGTGGTTGTAATTTCCATGTTGGCTCACAGTTAAATCACTTTGGGCGTAATAAGTCAAGTATGGACTAACATTCTTGGCACTTGAAATTTTGAATTCGAATTATGTTATCTAATTGTGAAAGCATGTCCTGAAATTGAATTTGTTTTCTCTAAAATTTGATCTAATGTACATGAAAAATTAATTCTTTATATTCCTTAAATACAAGTTAACTTACAGTGTATTCTTAGTTATCGGTGGAAATGTCGAGACAGTAAAATTTAAAGAAATAAACTCATGTCAATAAACCAAAAACCCTTTGAATCCAAAGAGGAGCACACAAAGAGCTGAGTCTGAGACCTGGGTTATAATAAAGGGGCTAGAAAAATTTTTTTCCAGACAGAGAGCTGCTCCAAATTTATTCAAATAATGTTTTAGTATTTTAGGATTGATAATTATCAAAGTGAATAGTTTGTTTGTGTTGATCATCATTTAAACTTTTAGGTTTTTTCATCAACTCCACAAAATAAAAACTGGATTCAGAGTTTCACAAAAACACAAACACATTTAATAAATCACAGACATAAACAGCTTTGGTGTTTCAGAGTAAAGTGTGACCCTGTTAACTGGAGACTATCAGCCGTCAATCACTGTCACGTTCAGCTGAAGGTCTCCAGTTAACACGGTCACTCTTTACTCCACAACACCGGTAAATCTTTAACGATCGTGATTCTGTCACAACTGGACACAAGTTGATTTTTTCTGTGTGGTACAGTTTCTGACAACATATCACAGAACAAAGAGACATTTTTATGCTGTTTACAGTTTGAATTCAGAGTTTAAAGGAAGAAAACTCGAATGAATGAACTGAGCTAAGCTAAACCGCGCCACTGTTGACAGGGTGCGCGCGCATCTTTGATGACGTTCGCTGTGATTTTTGTGCTGTTTGTTAAAATCACTCAACTCAAAGTTTACCGGGACAAAAAGAAGAAACTGGGCGATTTTTCTGGAAGTTTGGATGAAATGAAGAGCATCTGAAGCCTGGTGAGTAAAAAATATCGCCGTTATTTCAACTTTTCGGAACAAGTTTGACGTGAATCGCGGCTTTTGGAGCTTTAATTAACATCAGCGAACTAACGTTCAGCCCTGAAATGTACAGTAACCGTTACAGCGCGAAATTTACCGGCTGAGAGACGCAGCTTGACATTTACAATCACCATAAACACTTACGATGAATTAAATTATCATCTTTGGCTCTTGAGAAATCGATCTGAAGCCGTTTTCATACAAAAAGCGTCTCCATCGATATTTTATTGTTCATATTTTCGCGCCACTGCACAGTGATATTAATCTTCGTCCGCCATTTTATGAAGATGTCGCAGTGAAAATTAAAAACGTTGATGGACGAACTGGTTTCACCACTACCTGTAAGTATTAAATCTGCTTTATGTATAAAAGGGTCAATGAGGTGACGTCCCCTTGTTTGTGTCTGAGTGCAATATTTCCTTCCATCATGAATTGAGTATTTCATCACATGTATTTCTTTATTCTATGAAACCTGTGTTATTTGAACACATCTTTAAACTATTCAAATATAACATGTTTTTTGTGTTTTGGTTCCTCAAACCCCCAAAATGTCAGGTGGTGCAACCGTCCTGACAAGTATCCACAGTAATTAAACTCTAAAAATTGAATGTCAGTTATTGTAAATGGAAATTAAAAATACAGTGGCATTATTTTATGCTTCAACCTTTTTAAATAAAACATTCTTTGCAAATAAAAAGAATTTTAAAGCTGTTGAGAAATGTCAAAAACTTTTGTCCCGTAATTTTCACCTTGTCAAATGTCAGGGTGGTGCAACCGTAACATTAGACTTTTATTTTNTGTTAGAAAACATAATTCTTCTCTCAGAAATATGTTTTTATCCATTTTCAAAGAACTTATTAAAAATATGTTTTTAGACCCTCTTTTTGTCATTGACCCAAATATATATTATTGTTTGCATTTCACGGGAGGAGATGACGGTGAAGAGAGAGAGAGAGAAACAGGGTGAGAGTGTGGGGTGAATCCGCTGGGGGGTGAATGTTACTACGGGGCACAGTCCGTTAGAACACCTGTACCCTGAGCTTTGTGTAGTTTTATATGCTTTTTTTAGTGTATTTAACAAACCTTTTAAATGAAATAGAAACTGAGTCAGCTTCTTTTTCATAGTTAAAGAAAAGGGACTAATATACCGACCTGGTTTGATTGTGATTAATGTCTGCGATTAATGTTATAGTCACTGTTTAGATGACAAATGAGTAACATAATGTCCCTGTGATCTAAGTATGGAAAAATATATTGATGAAGTGCTTTAAATAAGAAGAAATTTTGAACAACCACAACATAAATTCTTAAAGATTTTTTTATAGCTAGCTCAATGTTATGTGCAAAGACTCAGGTAGTTTTTTTTTTTTGGTAAATGGAAAGTGACTCATGAACTGATTTTGTTTTATTGTGATAAATGTCTACTATTAATGTTAGACACTTGGTAAATAAGTAATATAATTTAGCTGTGGTCTATTGTATGGAAAAATGTATTGATAAAGTGTTTGATGATGCTTTTTGTGTGCTGTGTTCTCACCAAACCACGAACTGTAAGTATTATTTCTTATCAAATGTAAGTTGTTGAATGCTTCATGTTAATTTGAGTGTTTTAATGACTTTACCAGCAGCCAGCTAGGATGTAAAACTTTTCATCCTTACAGTAGGATGATGTAATATTAATTAATTCAATTGGTTTAACCACATTAAACTTACAGTTTCGGTTTGTTTAGATTAGATCAGCCAAGTAACCAAAGTCAAGCTTATTTATTTATTTTTTTATGTTTATTAAAAGTGTCTCTTGAATATTTCATATATCAGTTACTGTTTTTATGCAGTGTTCTACAGGAAGATGTATTTCTTAAGTGTTTTATTTATTTATTAATTTGAATTTTAGTACTACTACGGGCTACGTTTCAAAATCATTTGGGTCGCATAGCTGGCTTGATACGTGAAATATCAGAATTACAGAAAACTTACAGTTCTTCCCTTTTTCCCATTGATTGTATTCTTTTAAAGATGACATTTTGACATAACATTATGATTTTTTAAAACAGGAAAGCGAATACTTGTTCCCATCAAAACACTCATTGTAAGTATTCTTCTTTGTTATTCAGTTTAAGTTGCTGCGTCACATAATGACCGGTGATATTTTTGACCAGTAGCCAGCAAGGATGTAAAACTTTTAATCGTAATATTAGGACGAATGCAATTTTGATTTCATTAATTCAGTAACATTAAACTGACAGGTTTGGTCTGTTAAGATTAGATTAGTTAAGTAACTGAAATCAAGCTTATTTTTGAATTTAAATGTCTTTTGAAGGTTTTACAAAAAAGACAGGGACTCTTAAACGGATCTTGTTTCACTGTGATTAATTTCTGCACTTACTGTTAGACACTGGTAAAATGACAAATTACTATTTGTAATCTTTTTCTTATTTTACGTAATGACTAATGTATTTTTAAAGTGCTTTTTCTTTAAAGACTTTTGCTATAATCATAAATGAATTCAATAAAAATGTGGTTAGTGAGCCTGAAGTCCGTTTATGGTGGAGACGTTTGGTTTCATTTTGTTTTCAAATCGGGAAAACAAATACTTGCTTTCAATTTGCTGTGCTCTCATCAAAGTATTCATTGTAAGTATTTTTCTTTTTTTTATCAAATGTAAATTGTTGAATGCATCATGCTTATGTGAGCGTTGTAATAATTTGACCAGTTTGACCGGTAGGATATTCAATTTAATAAGTTTTACAAACATGAAACTAGCAGGTTTGGTTTATTTAGATTAGACCAGCCAAGTAACTGAAGTCCAGCTTATTTTTTATGAAAAATGTCTTTTATCTTGTTCGACTGTGATTAATGTCTGCCATTATTGTGACGAACAGTAATAAAATAACAAATTACTGTTTATATCTCTTAAGTCTTATATTGTGAAAAATGTATTTTTAAAGTGTTTGATTAAATAAGTACAATGTTGCTACTAAAGGGTAAATTTAATAAACGTATAATGGAGCTGGTTTGATATGTTAAATATCACAAATAACAGGACACTTACATTTCTTCCCTTCCCCCCCACAATAGTAGGTAAATGAAGGTGAGATTGTTTTGCTTCGTTTTTTTTTTTTCAAAACAGGAAAGAAATATTTGCATTCTGCATGATCTCATCAAAACACTCATTGTAAGTATTCTTCTTTTTCTTTCACTATAAGTTGATGAATGAATCATATGTTTGGGGAGTAACTTATTAATGTGACCATAAATAAGCAAGGATGTAAAACTTTTAATAGTAATGATAGGATGAAAGTGAGATTAACTTGCTGAGTGTAAAAAAATATAACCAGCAGGCATTAATGATATAAGATAAGATGAACAATTGAAGAAAACGGCACTTCAGATCTTCTATGCTTCGGATTAAACTGAGTGTCTACGCTCCAGGGCATAGACTGTCTGTCTACATTCTGCGGCATAGAGTGTCTGTCTACATTCTAGGATATAGAGTGTCTGTCTACATTCTACGGCATAGAGTGTCTGTCTACATTCTACGGCATAGAGTGTCTGTCTACATTCTAGGATATAGAGTGTCTGTCTACATTCTGCGGCATAGAGTGTCTGTCTACATTCTAGGATATAGAGTGTCTGTCTACATTCTACGGCATAGAGTGTCTGTCTACGCTCCAGGGCAAGGATTGGCTGTCTACGCTCCAGGGCAAAGATTGGCTGTCTACGCTCCAGGGCATAGACTGGCTGTCTACATTCTAGGATATAGACTGTCCGTCTACATTGTACGTCATGGAGTGTCTGTCTACATTCTGCGGCATAGACTGGCTGTCTACATTCTAGGATATAGA
>RPOG01004274.1:14390-29459 GCA_008086565.1 Thalassoma bifasciatum
TATTTTAAAGTGAAGAGAATAAAACAGGAAACAGGAAACTGCATCAGCCAGAGGAGCCCAAATGACATTTGTGACCAAGTGGAAAAGTTTGTAGATTTCTCTGAAATACTGATAAAAAAGGTTTTTTCACTTCATTGGTGACTGGAACAATTTCCATGTCAGGTGGAACAACCAATGTAATAATGTGAAATGTTATTTTAACATCAAATTATTTATCTTATTCACAAATAAAAGAAATGAAACACACAAAATGAAAATGTATGAGTCACTACAGACACTTGAGAGATAATTGCCAATAATTTCACACAGAAAAAATAACAGGAACATATAAATATATTTTCATATATTTGGTTGCACCACCTGACATTTTTGGGTGCTCAAATTAAAAATACTAAAAAATAATGAACCTAAAAACTTTGAAATGTTGGTCAACTACTAAAATCTGTTAGAAAACATAATTCTTCTCTCAGAAATATGTTTTTATCCATTTTCAAAGAACTTTTAGAAAATACATTTTCAGACCCTCTTTTTGTCATTGACCCACATACAAAACAAATAAATCATCCAAAAACTAAACTCTGAAGCCCTGAGGTGTAAAGTGTCACAGCTGATGGATGAAAACTTGAATATTATTCATGAAAATTGTTTCCTCTGTGTCTGCGACGTCTTTTTTTTTCTTTATAACATGATTTTATTGGCACATTGTGGAAGTTTTCTGACGACTGTTGATCAGTCTATTAGGAATAAAGTTTTGTCAGAGGATTTACAAACAGCACGGCACATATTCCTAATATCTGTTCGTAATGATTAGAAAGTTTTGCATAATTTTAGTGAGGTGACACTTAAAGCAACAGGCAGAAAAAGTCACTGAATGAAATAAAAGTTTCCTGAATGAAGCAAAAAAACTACTTTAATTTAAAAATCAGTGATTATTACAAGTGTATATTAGATGAGACGTAAGAATTTCATTTGTAAACAAGAAGTGAAACATTTTGGCTCTTTTGGATTAAAGTTGCACTAATTAAACACAGTTTGGGGTTTTAAATAATATGGTTAAGAAATAATTAAAAAACAAAATTCAGTCAAAAACCAGTACAGAAGAGGATAAGGGCCACTGGAAAAAGAATAAAATAAAACAAAATCAGGTCCAATACATTTTTTTTTCAAAGTTATTCGAGGTAAAAAGTCAGAAATATTAGAAAAAAGTCAAACATATGAAAAAAAAAAGAAAATTCAAAGAAAAAGTCCTAATTCCAATGAAAAGAAGTCAGATTACAGAGAAAAAAGTCCAAATTCTGAGGAAAAAGGTCAGAAATTGAGAAAAAAGTGAGAATTCTGAGATTAAAATCAGTTTTCCAAGAAAAAATTGAGAGAATGAATTCTGTCCTTAATCTTTGAATCCTGACTTTAAATTCAGAATAAACCTTTAAAAAAAATCATTGTACCTTACTTTTCTTCCTGTGGCCTTCATCCTCTTCTGCAGATCAGTTTCTTTTATTCATTAATTTATAAAAGTGTCACATTGAAGTTGATTATTATAGAAGGAAACTTTGAATCTGCCTTAAAATCAGATTTAAATGATCATTTTTATAACGTTTGTGATGACATGAATGTAAACTTTGATTTTTATTGAAGTGAAGACAGAAAAACAAAAGTTGTTTCTGTTATAATGCTTTGATTGTAGGCTGTGGTGTAGTGATGTGTTGCCTTAAAACATCGATTACACATTTTTTCTGTAAATTTTCCCCGTCATTTTTTTGTAATTTGACACCAGCTGCCCTGGTTTCTGTCTCAGTTTGGTTTTGTTTGTATATATCGTTGTAATGACTTTGTGCCCAACATTAAAAATGACACAAACTTGATCCTGTTCCTTAAACAGGAAAATATAGAAAAACGTTCCTGGGTGAAACTGGCAGATTTATGTCTGAACTTTGTTCTTTTTACCTGCTGCTGATTCTCACATGTTCACGCTTTGTTCAACTGCGTCTCCTTTTCCTGTTAAAGTTAAATAAAATGTACAAATTCAGCAGCTTTTCTCTGCAGTTTTTAATATTTAGGTCTTTTTTTCTCCTTAAGTGGTGATTATTTATTTTTTCTGCCTTTTTTTCTTCCTAGGAAAATGCAAAGAAAAGTAGAGAATTGAAAAAATAGATAAATAAAATGATATTAAGTTTGTATTTCCACAGCATTTTTTTAATTGGTAGACACAAAATTCCATTTACAAACTAACAAGCAACAAATATAACGATGAAAAATAAAATAAAAACACAGGCTAAAATACATTCTGTTACTTTTTTTTATGAGAGAGAGAGAAAAAAAGAACTAAAAAACAAAACAGAGCCAAAACACATAAGTAATACGAGCCTGGTTAAAGTAAAAGTAATAAATAAATTAAGAAAATGGGAGGGAAAGTAGAGAATTACATGAATATTTAATTGGCAATTTCACTTTAAACAGGGATTTTTTCTTTAAGTTATCATCATCATCTTTAATAGAAGATTCAGAAGTTAATTTTATTCAAGGATTCAAGGATTCAAGGAGTTTTGTTGTCATTCAACCCATGTAAAACACGGGTGGGACGAAATTAGGTTACCCTGGTCCCGGAGCAAGCCCAATCATAGAAATGAGAATAATAAATATATACAAATATACAATAAAAAAGAGAATAAAAAATTAATAATAATAATTTTCTTTAAAAGGAAATAAGAATAATTTTGTATCCTATTTCAAATATACTTTCTAATGTTTTTACATATAAAAGAAATAAATAAGTGAATAAACAAAGGAACATGGGCTAAAAACACAGTCAGATTGAAAAAAAAAAAAAAAAAACAATATTACGGAAAACAAATGAATTAGTGTATCCACTAAGTAACAAATCTAATGAAAATAAGTCTGTATTTCTTCGTAGAATAACCCACAATAAAATAATAATTAATAACAATCATCTCCATCAAGATTAAAATACTTGAAAATAAGTCTAAGACGTATATAAAAAAAAAAAAAGCAAACATTGAGAATTTCGTCTGTCTCCCTCTTTATATACTGTGTGGAAATCAAAACAACGCGTCACGTGATCTCCGTGCTACCCTGTGATTGGTTGAAGGGTGTGTCAGTCACTCTGAGGGGGCGTGTCCGGGAGGAGTCGCTCAGAGAACAGAGTCGCTGCTAAAGGAAAAATGTCCGCAGTGCCTGACGGGAAAAAGCTCGTCCGGAGCCCGAGCGGCCTCCGCATGGTGCCTGAAAACGGCGCCTTCAACAGCCCTTTCTCCCTGGACGAGCCGCAGTGGGTCCCGGACAAAGAGGTGAGTCCGTGTCCGTGTCCGTGACGGTTTGTTTGACAGCGACGAGCGAACTGAGCCGTTTTAGCGCGAAGCTACAGTTAAAGAGGACGGAGCACATCCGGTTCAGCTTTTCAAAATAAGACACGCGAACAACCTAGTAAACAAATGCTTATTATTTTTAAAAATTATTAAGGTATTTTATCAACTATTATTATTATTTTCTCATTGTTGTTGTTTTTTGAATATAACGATGATCAAATTAGAAGTATTACAAGTATTATTATAAGATACATTGGTATTACTTGTAAGATTATTATTTACATGCAGAAATGAGATTTTAATCAAGTGAAACTTTTTAAAAAATGTTGCTCATTTATCTTTCTGTACAATTCTAACAGAACTACATTTTTTAAAATCTCTTTTGGACTGTTTTTAAATTTCAAAGCGACGTAAAATCAAACTGTATATAATTTGACAAATGTCTTAAAATAAAAAAAAAAAAGTAAATGGATACCACAAAAAAAAAAAAAAAATTTATTACTACAGGGACACTGACACCTTTTTCTGAATGTTGCTTATTTATCTTTCTGTACAAGTTCTTTTAAAACTAGATTTTTTTAATTACTTGGACTGTTTGAAAAACTCCAAAATTATAAGCCTAATTTTTCATAATTATTTAGATATTTTATCAACCATTATTCTCATCAATTTGATTATTATTATTAGTAGTAGTAGTAGTGTTATCAAATTATATACAGAGATTAGATTCTGTTTCATTTTTATAGACGTGAAATTGTTTTAGAAAGTTGCTCATTTTTCTTTCTGTACGATTTTACAAAACTAAATTTTTTAAACTCTCACCAAGACTGTTTTCAATTTTCAAAGCAAATTAGTTAAAAAGGTACTAAGATATTCACAGTTTTCTGTGATGTCCTGACAAGACAACTGTATTTAAAGCTTGAAATAGTAAATTAATGATGCAAGTAAAAAAAAATTATGTATTTCACAACAGAGGAACTGAAACCTTTATTTTTCACACTTTGATTTCATAGGAAAAAGTCTTTGAGATTTCATTTTTAGATCTTTAAAAAAGTCAAATAGCAGTAAAAAAGACATAAAAGAGAGGTTAAAATATAATATAATTGAATAAACTAAATACAAAAAGATAAATAAGTTGTGAAAAAACTAAGTTTAAATAGAAAAACTGTACAGAAGCTATAGTCTGTATTGAGGTGAGGAAATAATACAAATGTACAAAATTTCAAGAATAATTACAGAAGGAGGAGATTACTATACACAAAACAAAGGAAGTGAGGTATAAATTAAATGTGTTTCTTATATGTAGTAGTGCATTTATATATTTCACATCATGTAGTTGCAAACTTTTTCATTTTAAAGGTTTGTATTGCACATTTGTATTGAAGGTGTGGGGTTTCTATTTCCATATTACTGGCACTATTATTATTATTAATATTACTATTATTATTACTACTGTTATTCTTATTATCTATTATTGTTATTGATATAAATATATTGTTATTTCTATTATACTTGCTATAATTGTTATTATAATTATTAATATCAATATTATCACTACTATTACTGCTTTTGTTTTGTTTTATTTGGCACTTTGACGATTATTTATTAATGTTTTTAACACTATTTATAATGCCTATTTTTACAAGATGTATCTGTATCTTTACCAAAAAATTAAATAAAAAAAGAGTTTGGAAAAAAAAAAATTTTCCTGAAGCAAAAAAAGTAGGATTAAATGGGGAAATTTTATATATACATGTATTGTTTTAAATTTGAATTTAGTAGTTAGTTAAACGTTAATTTCAGATTCCTGAGGTGACTCCTGTTCCTCTGAAGTGCTTTTATTTTGTAGGAGTTGCCTGTATTATAGTAGTACTGTTGTAGTTAACACCATCTTGATGTAGTTGTGGCCCCTGGACTGGGCGGTGCAGGCTCGTACGGTCAGCCTGGCTCTAAACTGAGCCTGTAAACTAAATAAAAACAGATATTTACGCCTGAACCAGGTTTTCAGGCTCCGTCGTGATGTTAAAGTTGATGAGAAAGTGTCAAAGTGAAGCTGCTTTCTCTGCTTTCACTCACAGATTCGTGTCCAGTTATGAGGAAGAAGAAGCTGCTAAAGCTGCTCTGACTCTGTTTGGAGGCTTTTTGTTGTTTTTGTTTGTTTTTTTTTGTTTGTGTGTGTGAGAAGTTAAAGTTCAAGTGGAAGCTCAGAAGCACAAACACAGAGTTACTACGATCAACCTGACACTGAACTTCAGCCTTCAGTCAGAGTTAATCATTCCCTGTTTGTTTTTCATGACTCTGGTTTTATATCACAGGGATGGAACCATAATGAGGCATCAGCACAAACAGACTCCTTCTTCACTGAAAAATTAAATAGTTATCAGTGTTTTTATTGAATAAAAAATGTAAACATTCATCATCCAGAGAAGAAAAACTCCTTAAAGTAGAATCAGCAGATGCATAAAACCCAGAGTTGCCAGATTTGACCAACAGTTTCCACCACAAACACAACATAAAATTCACTCACTTCACTAAAAGCAGCTGCAAGACAGAAGTGACCCCATGGTTTTCTGTTGAGTTTTCATGCCAGGACAGCTTGTGATAGACAACAAGTGCTCCCTGCTTGACTGGTCTTGTGTAATATCTCTATTAGAGGCTCGTTTATTGGCTAACAGGCCTGTCACTCACTCCTACAGGAACCAATCACCTTACACTTCACAGGAAGCAGCTGCAGCCATTTACATCATTGATGAGTCTTCATTCACATTCATGTTTGCAACAGAAGAGGAACAATCTGTGACTGTGAAACTACAGTTTCATGATTTTTGTTGAACTTTTCCACAAAGAGAGCAAAGTTGACTAAAAAGAGGACACTGAGCACTGATGAATTCAAAATGAAGAATTAAAATCTATATTTATATCAGGATTCCAGAAAAAGTAGAACTGAAGTATTTGATTAATGTCTTGATTTCTAAGAAAATAAAGCTGGAGAATGAAGTTAGAATCCTTGAAAAAAAGGAAGAAATTCCCAAATTAAGTCTGCATTCTCGCAAAAAGAGTCAGATTTTTGTAAAACTTTTCCACAAAGAGAGCAAAGTTGACTACAAGAGGACACTGAGCACTGATGAAGCTGGTTTTGTTTGCACCAAGTTTTCTCACAAGAGCGTGGACAGAGAATACAACTGGTCACATGAGACTAAAAACTCTCTAACTCCTACAAAGTTTTACCTAAAAAGCTCAAATTTCACCCAGATGTAGATGAGAAGGTGTAGAAGTGACGTGGTGGATGTTTTATCTCTGACATGAAGCATCTTGAAGTTAATGATGCTCAAAAATAGGTTATAAAAAAAAAAAAAAAGGAAGATTAAAAAAAGTGTTTGAGCTGCATTTCTCCTGATGTGGACTTCAGCCACATATAAAAACATGACATTTTCTGAAACTAGAGACTTTAATCTTTTAACTGAGGTGTCACTGATGAATTTTGACCTCATGGTTCCACAGTTATAAGCTTTGATAACAAAGCATGGCAAAAAAAAAAGATAGAGTTGGGGTTAAAAATCACAATTTTCTACAATAAATTTGCTTCAGTTTATCAATATATAGGGATAATTTCTTATGCCAAACCCAAATTTACGCAAAATTTTCATTAAAATTTTTGTTACATTTCTATTTAAATTGTATCCACTAAACCTTGATCCAAAAAATTTCTATTTCATGCGAGACTAAATGTTATGATGCATTCAGTGGCGTGTTGGGAATTTAGGTTCTGTTGGAAATGACTGTGAATGAAAATCAAGTCTTTTTTCAGCCTTGTTGATCCTTTTTAGTTTTTGAAATTTGTCAAAATGCAACAAAAAATTAATACTCTACTGATTTTCAGACAATTCAACTGCAGCTGGATTGAAGAAATTATCCTGTTATCTCAATAAAACTTTAGAAAACGTTTGGTAAAAATCCTCCAGACTGTTGTTACAAAACACATTTTAAAATTCAAGAGTCTGCATATTTTTTGCACCCTGCACTGAAAATGTGGCGTGTTTGATAATTTTTCAGTTCTGTCTTTTCAGTGTCTGATTTCATGGTTTTGATGTAAAAAAAAAAAAAAAGTCGTCTCCTCTTCTCCAGCTGCTCGGCTCGTTGTGTAACTTCCTGTTTTTCCTCTTCCTGTCTTGTCTCCAGTGTCCCAGATGTATGCAGTGTGACACCAAGTTTGACTTCATCAGACGAAAGGTTGGTTTTGTTTCTGTGACAAACAAATCGCTGCGTTATCTAAAGTCTGACAGAAAAAGCATCGTTGAGGAAACTGAAGAGTCGTTCAGTTTGTCTGTAAAACTCCACCACTGTTTTTCTCTCCTCTTGGCTTCTGTTCATTTGTTTTGGCTCAGACTCAGTGATGATTCTGTGGAGACGTTTGTTTCCAGTGACGTCTCCTATAATAACGCTGCAGCTCTGCCCAGTTTCCTCACGCAGCTATAAAAAAAAGTCTGGAATTCTCTCAACTGCACTTTCTGAGGTTGTTTTTAAAAATATCAGAGATGTGAAATGTCCTAAACTCTCTATAAAAACATATAAAACATATTTCTGAGAGAAGAATTATGTTTTCTAACAGATTTCAGTAGTTGACCAACATTTCAAAGTTTTTAGGTTCATTATTTTTTAGTATTTTTAATTTGAGCACCCAAAAATGTCAGGTGGTGCAACCAAATATATGAAAATATATTTATATGTTCCTGTTATTTTTTCTGTGTGAAATTATTGGCAAGTATCTCTCAAGTGTCTGTAGTGACTCATACATTTTCATTTTGTGTGTTTCATTTCTTTTATTTGTGAATAAGATCAATAATTTGATGTTAAAATAACATTTCACATTATTACATTGGTTGTACCACCTGACANTTTGCAAAGAATGTTTTATTTAAAAAGGTTCAAGCATAAAATAATGCCACTGTATTTTTAATTTCCATTTACAATAACTGACATTCAATTTTTAGAGTTTAATTACTGTGGATACTTGTCAGGACGGTTGCACCACCTGACATTTTGGGGGTTTGAGGAACCAAAACACAAAAAAACATGTTATATTTTAATAGTTTAAAGATGTGTTCAAATAACACAGGTTTCATAGAATAAAGAAATACATGTGATGAAATACTCAATTCATGATGGAAGGAAATATTGCACTCAGACACAAAAAAAGGGGACGTCACTTCATTGACCCATATACTTAGTTGGGTTTTATTTGTAGAACCAGTGTTTCTCAACCTTTTTTGGTCACCACGAAAATATTTCCTTTCTGGAATTAATGTCTCAGCAATAACATGAGGCTTCATGCACCATCAATGACATAGTGTGTTTTTGCTCCTTAAAGGGAACTTTAGGGGATTATTTCTGCAACCTCAAGGGGTATTTAATGTAATTTGGCTTCTAAGAGAGAACTTTCACACATGTTTTTGCTCTCCAAAGGGCACTTATGGATATTTTTTTGTATTCTAAAGGGAATTTAGTGTATTTTGGTCCCAATATGGCACTTTAAGACAAGTTTTTGGTCCCATTATGGCATATTTTTCTCTCTAAAGGGGAATTTTAATGTAATTTGGCTCCTTAGAGAGCACTTTCACACATGTTTTTGCTCCCCAAAGGGCACTGAAAGAATATTTTTTTTGTATTCTATAGGGAATTAAATGTATTTTGGCTCACAACAGAGCACTTGAGGACATATTTTGTTGCCAAAATGGCACTTTTGTACATGTTTTTGCTTTCTTAAGGAAAATTTCCTGTATTTTTGCTCCCCAAAGGACACTTTAGGATTGGGTTTTTTTTGCATCCTTAAGGGAATTTAGTGTATTTTGGTCCCAATATGGCACTTTAAGACAAATTTTTGGTGCCATAATGGCACTTTAGGGCATATTCTTTTTCTTTCTGAAGGGAAATTTTAATATATTTTGGCACTTTCACCTGTTTTTGTTCCTTAAGTGCACTTGGCTCTGAAGAGAAAACTTTTGCACATGTTTTGCACCCTAACAGGCACTTTAGGACATGTTTTTGCTCATCAAAGGAGACTTTTATGTATTTCTGCTCCCAAGAAAGAACTTTTGCACATGTTTTTGCTTCCTGTAGGTTAAATTTAATGTATTTTGGCTCCCAAGATGTTACTTTTGGTCATATTTTTGCATCCAAGAGGGCACTTTACTACATGTTTTTGCTTTTTAAAAGGGGAATTCAATGCATTTTGCCCCCGAAAGAGCATTTAAGCACGTTTTTACTCCCAACAGGGCACTTTGTTCTTTTTGGCTTCCAAGAGGGAACTTTTGCATATTGAATTAGATTTTTTATTGCAGAAAATTAAAGTATATATGTAGGCATCTAAGAATATGTGTAGTGTTTTGATTTTACAAAGGAGAATTTAATGTATTTCTGCTCCCAAGAGAGTATTTTTGCACATGTTTTTGCTTCCTTAAGGTTAATTTAATGTAATTTGGTTCCAAGAGGGGACTTAACCGCATTTCTTTTGCTCCCAAAATGGCACTTTAGGGCATATTTTTTCTCTCTAAAGGGGAATTTCAATATAATTTGGCTCCCAAGAGCGCACTTTAGGATATGATAATGCTTCCTTAAGGTAAATTTAACGTATTTTGGCTCCTAAGATAAAACTTTAACACGTTTTTGCTCCCTACCTGGCACATTAGGACATGTTTTGCTTCCCATAAGTGAAATTTAATGTATTTTGGCTCACAAGAAGGAACTTCAGTGTATGGTTTAGCTCCCAAGAGAAAACGTAAGCATTTCTTGGCTCAGAAGAGAAAACTTTAAGACATGTTTTTGCACATCAAAGGAGAATTTAATGTATTTTAGCTCCTACGACAAAACTTGAGCATAATTTGGCAAATTTTGGCACCAAAGTGAAAACTTTCACACAAATTTTTGGTTTCTTGAGGGGAATTCAATGTATTTCTGCGCCCAAGAGGGAATTTAAGGACATATTTTTGCTGCCTGTAGGTTAAATTTCATGTATTTTGGCTCCAAGATGTTAATTCAGGACTTGTTTTTGCTTTCTAAAAGTACAATTGAGTGTTTTTTTACCCCAAAAAAAGCACTTTGTGAATTTTGGCTCCCATGAGGGAACTTAAGTGCTTATTGAATTAAATCTTTTTTGCAGAATGTAAGATGTATAAAGTAGTTTTACAAAGAATAATAATTTGTTACTGGACATTTCAGGCGACTTCACATGATTTAAAAACTCTTCCCTGAATGTTGACATGATGTTATTTGAATCTAAAAACCTTAAATTCTCCTGGTGTGTTCAGGTCACAGGTCACACACAGATCTGAACAGTTTTTCTGAGTCACGTCGTTTTTTTCCAGCCTCACAGATTTGTGGTCACTCTCTGACCTAAAGTGAGAAAAAACCCGTTTGTTTCTGCTGACACGCTTCCTTTCAGACACAAACACAAACCACTGACATGATTTCAGCAAAGTTTGGAATTTTTTATCCTCATTACTTCCTCTTCATTGTTATAAAAGGCTTTTATTGTGAAATTTCCTACATTTTGCTCCTTTAATGTAGAAGAAAATAATCTGAATGTTGTTAAAACATGAGTTAAAGTGAGTGAAGTAAACGACTTGTTGATGATTTTCTTTCTGCTTGTCCGTCCTGCAGCATCACTGTCGGCGTTGCGGCCGCTGTTTCTGCGATAAATGCTGCAGTAAGAAGGTCGTTCTGCCGCGCATGTGCTTCGTGGACCCGGTGCGTCAGTGCGCAGAGTGCAGCCTGGTGTCGCAGAAAGAGACGGAGTTTTACGACAAACAGCTCAAAGTGCTGCTGGGAGGTCAGACCCTCAAAAACACCTTTGTTTGTTTTTTTCTTATAAAAAGTTTTTGAGTGTGTTGGTGAAGTTTTCTCCACAAATAATCATAAAACATCAGTGTTTGCCCGTATGTTTATTAATAAAATGATTCAAATCCAGCTCTGATGGGCTTGAAATGAGGCGAATTAATGCCCCTCAAAAAAATAATGTTGGCAAGAAATTATTTATTCATGTAATTTAAGACAAGACTGAGAGAATAATTGACTCAAAATGTTAGTTGATGAAGTGAATTATTATTAGTTTGTAAGACTTCTATTGCAACAGATTCTTATCAGACTTTAAATTTTCTAGTTAACGACATAATTTCTGCTTTTTTTAAATCTGAAAACTTTGACTTTTTATTCCCTAATTCAAGATAAGTCAAAATTTTGACTTTCTACCTCAAATTTCTGTTTTCTGTCCTAATAATTTTTGCTTTTTATCTTGAAATTTTGATTTTTAATCTTCAATTTTCTACTAAATCTCATAATTTCTGCTTTTTTAATATTAAAGTTTTGACTTTTTATCTCAAAACTTTTATTTTATACCTCACATTTTCAACCTTAAATCCCAGATTTTCTACTTAAACTCATAATTTCTGCTTTTCTTAAATCTGAAAACTTTGACTTTTTATTCCCTAATTCAAGATAAGTCAAAATTTTGACTTTTTATGTCAAATTTTTGTTTTTTTTTCAAGTAATTTCTGCTTTTTATCTTGTAATTTTGATTTTTAATCTCAAATCTTCTACTTCATCTTATAATTTCTGCTTTTTTAATATAAGTTTTGACTTTTTATCTCAAAACTTTTATTTTATACCTCACATTTTCAACTTTAAATCCCAGATTTTCTACTTAAACTCATAATTTCTGCTTTTTTAATCTTCAAATTTTGACTTTTTATCAGTAATTTTTTACTTAATCTCACAATTTTTTTTTTTACTCTGAAAGTTTTGACTTTTTATCTCAAATTTTTGTTTTTTTTCTAATAATTTTTGCTTTTTATCTTGTAATTTTGACTGTTAATCTCAAATTTTCTACTTCATCTCATAATTTCTGCTTTTTTTATATGAAAGTTTTGACTTTTTATCTCAAAACTTTTATTTTATACCTCCCATTTTCAACTTTAAATCCCAAATTTTCTACTTTATCTCATAATTTCTGCTTTTTTAATCTACAAATTT
Source organism: Thalassoma bifasciatum (assembly GCA_008086565.1). NCBI lineage: Eukaryota > Metazoa > Chordata > Actinopteri > Labriformes > Labridae > Thalassoma > Thalassoma bifasciatum. The sequence continues at coordinate 26,738 of RPOG01004274.1, forward strand.
TGACTTTTGATCAGTAATTTTTTACTTAATCTCATAATTTGTGCTATTTTACTCTGAAGGTTTTGACTTTTTATATCATAATCTCATAATATTTTTATTTCAGAATTTGAGATGAGTCACAATTTCACCTTTGAATCTCAAAACTTTCACTTTCTACCTCAAATTTCAACTTTTTATCCAATAACTTTGACTTTAAATCTTAAATTTCTGCTTTTTCTAATCTAAAAGTTTTGACTCTTAATCTCTTTTTCAATCTACTAGTTTACTTTTCATCTCATAATGTGTCTTTTTATTTTAACTTTTATCTCATAATTTTGTCCTTTTTTTAATCTCATAGTTTCTACTTTACGCACTGTTGTGTTTCTCATAAAGCTTTAAATTTCCTTATTGAATACAAATCTTGATTCCTCAGGCTGAATAAAATGATGCTTTGTGAAAAAATGTTTCCAGATTTTGTTTTTTCCTCCTTTAAGTTTTAATCTGGTGTGTTTTTGTTTTTAGGCGGCACCTTCGTCGTCACTTTGGGAACTTCAGAAAAGTCTGAAACGATGACGTGTCGTCTCTCCAACAACCACAGGTGCAGATTTATTCCATCCATCAGTCTCAGTTTTATAAATCCACCTGATTTTTATATTTTATTTCTTTATTTAACCCTCAGGTATCTGTTCCTGGACGGAGAGAGTCACTTTGAGGTGGAACTTTCTCGGATCTCCAGTATGCAGATCCTGACGGACGGGACGAGTCCTGGAGGTGACGAACAAAAAAAACAACAACACTCTGATTATTTTCTGCTGCTTTAATGACAAATACAGACAGCAAAGGATGCTGGGAATCCTCTGGTTTCTTAATTAACACTTGTTCTTTATTTTCTCTAATCATTAACAAACTGTTTTTTCTCCTGCTTCTTCTTCTTTTTCTTCTTCTGGCTCAGAAAATGACATTCACACTTACACCAGTCTGCTGGACAGTCAGTGTCTCTCTGAAGGTCAGCGCGGCCTCGCTCACCTCCACGCTCGTCCTTATTATCACTCCATCTTCACTTTTTTCATGTTTCTTTCTTGGTTTCTGTCCGTGTGCATGAAAATCTGAACCTGCTCCTCTGAATGTTTGTTCATCTCTCAGAGTCCTGAAAGTTTCTCAGTGTTAAATCAAACAAAAGTAATATTTAGTTTTTATAAACTGTGACGTGATCTCACTTATGTTTGATGTTTCTCTGTTTTAACAACATTTTCTTCCATCGACTTCCTCATGTTCTCAGTTCACAGATAGGTCACAGAGTTCAATATAATGTAAAAATAAAGAAAAAAAAAAAGAAAAACAACAAGACTTCAAGAACTTTTAGTTGAAAAATTATTTAAGAATTTAGATATTCTCATTACATAACGACTTTGATCTCAAAACATTGGCTTTCATTTCAAAAGATTGTTTTTGATCTAATAGCATTACAACTTAAATTTTCAAAATACTACCACTTTAACCCTGTGGTGCATAGTGGTCACTACAGTTACACCTATTTAAAAGTTATTTACTCCTAAATTAAATGTTTCATGTGGTGGAAATTCATATTAGCCTGTGTCAGGATATTTTTATTCTTCTTAGGGCCTGAAAAAATGTTTTTAAAAGGTAAAAACCAACATTTGAGGGTGAAAAAGCTTATAAACTATAAATTATTCAGTGTTAAAATGGATGAAAGAGAGTTAAAATGTCAAATAAGTCATATTTACATTACGTTCACACTGTTATATGTTGAATGCTCAGTTATAAATACTTGAAAAAAGTGAAAGATCCTGACACTGACTTTCATAATTCATGCATCAGAGGGTTAATATAAAATAATGATACTTTTAATCTCAAAACATCACTACTTCAGGATCGTTATCTCAAAAAAATTACAACTGTTATCTTCAAATCTTACAACTTAAAACTCTAAATATTGTTACATTTCAGTTTTTAATCTCAAAAGATTATGATAAGCTATAATCTCCTCACAGCGCAAATAAAATATCAAAACACTTTCATCTTTAATCTCATTTCACTTTCTTTGCATCATATTGTAACTCTAATTTGAAAATATTCAGACTTTAATATTGAAACATTTCACTTTCATTTCATAACATCATGATGTTTATGGTTTAACATCGCAACTTTAAAGTGTTTTTATTAAGATTCTAGTTTTGTAACATTATGATTTCAATGAGCTGAGGATGTTTGATGATAATTAATCTGCACAAATGAAGAGTTTGTCTCATCCTCAGTCATTTATTTGACTCTGTGTGTGTGTGTGTGTGTGTGTGTGTGTGTGTGTGTGTGTGTGTGTGTGTGTGTTTTAAGGCGGTACGTCGCGGGCCAGCGGGATGCTGCTCCACTACAAACCGATGGGCTCCCAGGATCCTCAGCAGCTGCGCATGGAGGCGGCGGACGATAAGAAAGTGGCGTCGCTGTGGTTAGCCGCCATGCACAAGGTACAAAAAACTACACACACACACACAACAATAAAATCTGAGTGAAAATGAGATGAAACCAGCTGTGAACACAGGAAATAAATCCTAAATTATTTGAGACAAATATCAAAGACTTGTGATAAAATCTTGTTTTCTTTGGGGATCAAGAACCAATAAGAAATAGTTCAATTCATCGATTTAATTTTTATTGTCGCTCAACGATTCTCTCCCCTTTTTTTTTTTTTTTTTTTTTTTTTTTTTTTTTTTTTTTATATTTTTTT
>RPOG01004274.1:30981-41101 GCA_008086565.1 Thalassoma bifasciatum
AAAAAAAAAAAAAAAAAAAAAAAAAAAAAAAAACAAACACTGCACAGTAAACAGTAAAATATACTCAACTTCTCTCCCCTTTTTTGGCCAAATTGTGAATTTTCCACTTCTTTCAGGTTTTGTTCAGTTTAATTTTCCTGTTCTTATTCTTATTCAGGTCAGTTTATTTTTCCAACAACAGTTTTTTTCATTATTTTCAGACGATAGAAACTGAACAAGATTACAGAAGCCTGTTTCTGCAACGGTAGAGAAATATAATAATCTAGTTATTTCATGGAGCTATCTTAATAATAATAATAATAATAATAATAATAATAATAATACATTTTTTAAAAAGCGCCTTTCAGGACACTGAAGGTCGCTGTACAGAAGATAAAAACAGAACAATAAAATACAAATAGACTCAAAAACAACAACATACAAACAAGTATCTTATTATTTTGTGATACTGTGTTATCTCATTATTTCATGAAACCAAGTAATGTTATTTTTTGATACAACATTATCTCATTATCTCGTTATACTGACTTTTCTCATTATTTGAAGATACCATTTTGTTATTCCGTTATACTTTATTTTCTTGTAATTTCATGAGACTGAATTATCTCTTTATTTTTTTATACTGGATTTTTTTCTTGTAATTTCATGAGACTGAATTATCTGGTTATTTTTTGATTATTTTAATGATGTGATAATTCAGTATTACGAAATAACCTGAAAATTCAGTATCAAGAAAAATCCTGAAAATTTAGTATCAGGATTCTTCTTATAAAAAATAAACAAATTAAAAACAACCAAAATTAACTGATTACTCAGTATCATGAAAAAAAACACCGTTTTAATTCAAGTTCACAAAACAAAGTCACTGTTCAGTATCAAGAAATAATAATAACTTTATTTATAGAGCACCTTTAAAAACAACAGTTCACAAAGTGCTTTACAGCAGCAAAATCAACAAATAGGGAATCAAATAGCGAACAACACTGAAATGAACAATTTAAAAAAAATAAGAATAATAATAATAATTATAATAAAAATAAAATTATAAAAATAACAAGACAATCTAATGAAAAGTGATGAAATAAATGATTTTTTTTTTCCCATACTGTGGCAGCAATATGCTTTAGTTAAAGATATTTTAATGCATGATAAAAATATGACGATGTGTTTGGAAGTCCAGGGTTTTTTGTATATGGAACATTTGTTGAACATTAAACAGAATTTAGAAAATAATAATAATTAAATATTTTTCCTCAGGCTGCCAAACTCCTGTACGAAGCTCGAGATCAGTGACGCGCAGACGACGATGGCGGCGTTGAACCTGAACCTCCAGGCAGCACACACCCAAGTGTTTGACCCCCCGTCTCTCTCCCCCCCCCCCCCCCCCCCCTCCGGTATCGTTTGGATTTTCATTCTGATTCTGTTTCCGGTCTGATTCCTCCTCAGTTGTTGATAAAAGTTTTTATGACGGTAAATCTCTGAAAGTAAAAGTTTGTACAGCAGACTTCGTTACCTCGTTAACTTTGTTTACCACAGTTTTTAAACCTGATTTCACTTAAAAAACGTTTAATTCACATTTTAAAATCAGGCTGCGTTAATATTTCTACATCAATGAAACCAGCTCAACCACAGAATCTTTAACTTTTTTTAAAAAATCTGTTTTGTCCTGAACTTCAGAGGTGCCATAAAACTGAAAACACACACACAGCAGCGTTTCCATGACAACACAATAGTTTTGTATTCTGCTGTTTTTTNATGGAACATTTGTTGAACATTAAACAGAATTTAGAAAATAATAATAATTAAATATTTTTCCTCAGGCTGCCAAACTCCTGTACGAAGCTCGAGATCAGTGACGCGCAGACGACGATGGCGGCGTTGAACCTGAACCTCCAGGCAGCACACACCCAAGTGTTTGACCCCCCGTCTCTCTGGGGGGGGGGGGGGGGGGGGGTCCGGTATCGTTTGGATTTTCATTCTGATTCTGTTTCCGGTCTGATTCCTCCTCAGTTGTTGATAAAAGTTTTTATGACGGTAAATCTCTGAAAGTAAAAGTTTGTACAGCAGACTTCGTTACCTCGTTAACTTTGTTTACCACAGTTTTTAAACCTGATTTCACTTAAAAAACGTTTAATTCACATTTTAAAATCAGGCTGCGTTAATATTTCTACATCAATGAAACCAGCTCAACCACAGAATCTTTAACTTTTTTTAAAAAATCTGTTTTGTCCTGAACTTCAGAGGTGCCATAAAACTGAAAACACACACACAGCAGCGTTTCCATGACAACACAATAGTTTTGTATTCTGCTGTTTTTTTAGTGACACAAGGAGGTTTTTAATCTTTTTTTTTTTCATTCAATGTGTAACAGTTAAACGCAGATCTTCCAGATAGAAGTTTTTTTTATGCAGACTAAAGGAGAAACACATTAAAACCCTTTAAAGCAGAAAGAAGTTTAAATACTTCTGTTTCAACTTAAAGAGGGGGTATTGTGCTTTTTTTAAAGTTTTATTTTGTCCCTTAAATAGAGTCACAGCTCAAACAAATTCCAGCTTCTGTCTCTTTAAAGCAGGAGTGTCCAAACTCTTTTTAATTCTGTGAAAATGACCAAAAACTCTGACTAATGTAAAATAAAGTGACAGTAAAATATGCGTGCTCTAGTTCTTTATTTCTTTTGAATGATTTTTTAAAAGAATTAGTCTCATTTTAGTTAAACATGCTTGTGTCATTATTACAGACCGCTAAGATAAAACCCCACATTAAAAAAAAAAACATGTCATGATTTTATTTATGGTGATTTCCCCCAGTTAAAAATATAAAGATAAAACACTGGCTTTGTTGTGATTTCTTTTTTTTTTAAGATCAAAAGTCAAAATGTATACATGAAAAGTCAAAAATGGGAATTATTGCTTATTACCACTTATTTTTATAAAGAAGTAAATTTTCCACTTTATATATTTTTTCTTTAAATGGCCTTAATATCAGCTTTTTTTTTAGCTTTTTATCTTATAATCTTGATTTTCTTTCATCTCAAATTTGGATTTCCTCATAATTTTGACTATTTTATCTCAAATTATGACTTTTCATCTTCAAATTTTCACTTAACGTGGGCAAAAATATTGCTAAAAAAAAGCCATTTTTTACATTTTCATTTCATTTTATTTAAATCAGGAAATGAGCTTCCATATAGCGGTTTTAAAGACCACTATTGAAAGAAAAAATGTAGCCCCAAATATTTCTGATTCTGCATTTTGAACCATTTTTATGCAACTTTTGCTGTTTCTTCACAATTTCTAGCTTTAATTAAGTTTAATGTCCTACTTTGTTTTTATTATATAACTCTAAACATTCATGAAGCACATTTTTGAGTCAATGTTTTTCATCTTTGACACAAAATAAAAGCCTGAAAATGGAACACGGGTCTGACTTTGGACACCCCTGCTTTAATGCCACCCCCTTCGCTCTGATTGGCCGGCCCTGTGAAGGCTAAAAACCTTTGTGTTTGATGAGTTTATCAGACAGATTCAAGTATTTCTACAACATCTGAACTTGTAGAAGTTTAAAAATCTGCACATGCTCAGTCTGAAGTTACTTTTTATCCACGTTTGGGAAAACTACATACCCCCTCTTTAAAGTACAGTGTCGGCTAAATGCACACGCCCCCTGTTTCAGTGAAGATTTATGACTTAATCGCACCAGAAAAAAAACTTCCAACAGTCAAAAGTACCAGATCATTACAGATTTATCTTAAATTTAACAAACCAGTGAGATTTTTTCATTTTGACTGTTGAGTTTTCTTAGTTTCTGCTTTAGTGTGAACAGATTTATAACTTCTCAGCGTCTAAAAGAAACTACAACACAAACTCACACATATACACACATATATATAAAGATGCTTTAAATGTAATTTCATGTATTGAAGTTTTGTATAAGCTATTTTGTTAACTCTTCCTACTTTAACACGAAGCGCGTTCGTACTCATACGTTTCATCGACGACGTTCGACGATAGTTTTTGTAAAATTTGTAAACGTGATCCTTTTGTCTTCGCTCAAAGATCTAAACTGTTTTTTTCCTTTTTTTAAAGTTTTCATTACGTCAATAATCCAAAGTAAGGATGTGAAATAAACACTTTCATCCAGGACCTAATCTAGAAACAGGCTGTGATTGTGAGAAGATTTTTAAAAGGTGACAAAATATTTTCGTTATGTTTTTTTTTTTTTTTTTTTTTTTTTTTTTTTTTTTTTTTTTTTTTTTTTTTTCAACCTGCAGAACTTTAACACTCAATGTAACACACACAAATCCAACATTTCTTGTTTATTCTTTCAGTTTTTAATCTAACTTTATTTGAAATGAAGGTAAAAAATTTAAAATATGACTCTATTACACTTTGTTGTTGACTGTTGTGGTGATTTACACATGAAGATTATCGGGAAAAAAAATCTGAACTTCTTGAATCTTTGACTGTTTATAAAGAAGGACGACACACGTTCATCAAAAGTGAAACCAAAACATTGCACCTTGAGAGTTTGTGTTTGATTTTCACTCTGTTTCTAATATTTTTTCTGATAATTCAGTGCAGAAAAAAGCTCCCAGAATCAGATATTAAGTCTAAACTGATTTTTTTTTTACGTGTGTTTACATCGAACGGCCACTAGGGGGAGCTCCAAGTGTTTGTGAATTTTTTTAAATCTGCTTTTCACTAGTCGTTTAAAAACATGATGATAAATTAATAATTGGATGATATTAAAAAGTGAATAATCGTGAAATTCTCACCTTAAATCTCTGTAAAACCTGATTTTTGAATTTACATAATCGTTTTCTAGTTTCCAACACTTGATTTGCTTTGAGCTGTTTTGCCAAGTATCAACGCTTTTATGATTATTTGTAGTTTCAAGTGTTTCCCAGTAGAAGCCCATTTCCGTCTGTTTAAAAAAAAAAGAGATATGAATAAAAACTTGGCTTTGTTGAGAATTTTTGGCTCATATTAAATCTTAAATATGAGGTTAAAAGTCAAAAATTTGAGATAAAATGTCCAAATATTGAGATAAAAAGTCAAAATCTGAGAGAAGAGGACTTTTTTATGCATTATAAGTCAAAAGTTAGGGATGAAATGTTGAAAACTATGAAGATTAATGAGATTAAAAACTTGACATTTCAAATTAAAAGTCAAAATTGTGAAATAAAAAATAATAATTACAAGAAAAAGAAGTCACATTTTGAGAAGAGGTTGTTTTATGGACTAACTCAGAAATTTAGAGCTAAAATGTTGAAATTATTATATAAAAAGTCACAATTAAGAAGATTAAAAACTCAAAATTTCAAGATAAAAGTCCAAATTTTGATATGAAGTTGAAAATATAAAAAAATAAAGTTATAACTATGAGATTAAAAAAGTTATTAGATGAAGTCAAAGCCCTGGAATAAGTTAAAATGAGAAGATAAAACAGTCAAAATTATTGGAGAAAAGTCAAAATTTTGAGATGAAATATATTTTTTTATTCATAATTCCAACTTATTCCTCATATTTTCAATTTCTTGTGTCATAAATTCCACTTGATTGTCTCGCATTTATCACTATTTATCTTGAAATTTTGACCTCTTGTCAAACTCCCAAGCTTTTTTTCTCATAATGTCCATTTTTAACTCATAATGTGTCTCTTTTAGTCATAAATTTAACCATTATCTTGTACTTTTTATGTCATAAAGTTTTGTTTCATAGTTTCGGATTGTGTCATAATTTTGACTTTTATGCCAAAAAAATCTTTTAAAAAAAAGCCAAGTTTTTACTTTTTTTAATCCTTTTGAATTGGCAGTAATGGGCTTCCGTATTTCCCTGGTTTTCTGAGCTCCTTACTTTAAAGTGTTGTTGCAGCATTTTTGCCTTTTTGTCTGAACCTTTTTGTCCTTTCCGCCTCCTCTATGACACAAACTTTATTTTTATACGCTGCTCACCTAAGAAGTGTGAGGTTTAGTGTCAAACAGTCGTCTGTTTATGTCGTTTGTTCACAAAAAAAAAAAAACATCCACCTGCTTTGGAGTCTCAGTGTTTGAACCTGCACTTTATCCCCGTTCACCTTTTTATTCCTCTGCTTCCCTCAACATGTTGTTCTACACGTCTTCTTCTTTTGAGATTAAAATCAAGTCTTTATACATTTTTGGCGTCTGTGTCGAAATTATTCAAGACTGTAGAAAGTTGCTGAATCCTGAGGGTGAGGTTCACTTTGTCAGCAACTGCGTGAGCAAACAGTCCAACAGTTTAAGAACAATGGGCCTCATTCACAAAACGTTCGTACGCACAAATTCGTGCTTAAAACATGCGTACGAACGTTTGACGCACAAACCTGTGATTCATCAAAGTTTTCTTACCTGAATTTCTTCTTACTTTGTGAACAAATGTAGAACCTCCTCAGACCATGAGTACGCACAAATAATGAATGATCTGCTGTTTATATAACTTAAAACACAGACTCTTTTCAGTAAAAACATAACATTTTAAAACGACTTTCAGTAAAAGAAAAAAGCCTTAAATAGAATTCATTAATTAAAAATTGCGAATTGGCTAAATTTATTAAATAACCATGAAACTGACACATTTTTGTCCTCATCATGCTTTTAATATTGAATCTGAAATAAAATACTTAGTTTAGATCAAAAATATCATCATGTTCATATCAGAATGTCACATTATTTTATGTTGATTAAATCGTCGACTGCTCTGACAAACAGTTTCATAAAGTTGTACAAACTGAATGAAGACGTAAAATAATTTGCTTCTTTTTATGGTTTTTAACATTTTTTGAGTAAATGTCGCACACACAGCTCAGCTGTTCATTCAGATTTATTTACCTGTTTGTAAAAATATCCAGCAGCTGTTTTAATGTGTTATTTATGTCACGGATACACGGTACGATCTCCCTCACAGCACCAGGAGAATCAGCTGATCATTTATCTCCGGTCAGGACGAGCGTCTGCAGACGAGTCTCTGAGACACCGAGAGAACGAGCTGTGAGGTTGATGCTGATGATGAGGACCTAAAGGAAGACTGCTCCTCCTTCTGAACCTCTGAACAGATGTCCTTATATGGATGAATTGGGGCGTGGTTTATGTTAATTTCAGGATGCAGGAACGCGCCTGTGGATTTAGAATGATTCTGATTCACTAATATTCGCACGGTGGTACGACGGTGATTTTGCGTATTTTCTCATTTCGTACGGGGAGTAAGAACATTTCTACGCATTTATTCGTGAATGAGGCCCAATGTTTCTCAACTTTGTCCAACTGCAGGAATTGATGGATTTCATCATCTACAGTCCATAATATCATCAAAAGATTCAGAGAATCTGGAGAAATCTCTGCACGTAAGCAGCAAGGCCCAAAACCAACATTGAATGGCCGTGACCTTTGACCCCTCAGGCGGCGCTGCATTAAACTTAACTTTATTGCTACTTCTTGCTGTTTCTGCCTTATTTTCCTCCAATTTTTGCAGCTTTTTGAACATTTTTTCTTCTTAATACTTATTTTTATTGCCACATTTCCTTCATTTTTACTCTTTTTAAAAAGCATTTTGCTACTTTCTGACCATTTTTTCCACCTGAAACTTATTTAAATGTCTTCTTTTTGACTGTCTTGCTACCCTTACTTTAATTCATTTCTACATTTTTACACCTTAAAGCTTATTTTTATTCCTACTTCTTGCTGTTTTTGCCTCTTTTTCTCCTGTTTTTGCTGCTTTTTGACCATTTTTTCCACCTTGGACTTATTTTTATTGCTTCTTCTAGGTTCTTATGCCACATTTCATCCATTTTTACTCTTTTTCAAATACATTTTTGCTGTTTTTTTTTTTACCTTTTTTTCCCACCTGAAACTTTTCTAAAAGTCTATTTGACTTCACTGCCACTTCCTGCTGTTTTCACCCATTTTTGCTACTTTTCGTCAATTTTTCCACCTTAAACTTCACTTAATTGCTGCTTCTTACTGTTTTTGCTTTTTCTTTCTCCCATTTTTGCTGCTTTTTGAAGGCCCCTCAGGCGGCGCTGCATTAAAAACCCACATCATTGTGTAAAGGATATTAGCACGTGGGCTCAGGAACACTTCAGAAAACCATTGTCAGTTAACACAGTTCATCACTACATCTACAAGTGACAGTTCAAACTCTACCATGCAAAGACAAAGTCACACATCAACAACACACACAAACGCTGCAGAACTCTTTTTGGAAATCATGGACGTGGTGTCCTCAGGGCCAAAGAGGAAAAGGACAATCAGGATTGTTCTCAGCACAAAGTTCAAAAGCAGCATCACAGTTAAAGTAAAATCTCATGAGATTTAATTTGCAGAATGTGGAAGAAGGAAGGAGAACTGTAAGCAGCGGTAACCATGGATACCACAAACATTTTAAGAGCTGAACTAACATTTTGATGAACGTTGTTGGGTTGTTGCTGATGTTGTCGACAGATGGAGGCGCCAGAGTCTGTATGTGTGGCCGAGTTCACAGAGAAGTCGGTTGTTCACGTCCACACAGTGACGTGATTTTGTGACAAAAGTGTTTTCATCGCACTTTGATATAAACTTCAATACGGAAACTTCTGAAAAAAACCCACCTCAGGAGAACGTCAGAACTTTTTTTCCAAATTTAAGAAGTTTTTGGTGTTTCCATTACTGTTTTTTAGGTTTTGCGCAATTCTTTGGGTAAGTGTCCCAGTATCTGTGAAGGCAGCATTAATGCTGAAAGGTACAAACAGGTTTTGGAGCAACATCTGCTGCCATCCAAGACACTTTGTCTTTTTCAGGGACGTCCCTGATTATTTCAGCAAGACAATGAAACCAAGACACATTCTGCTCCTGTTACAACAGCGTGGCTCCGTAGTAGAAGATTGCACACTGCAAAAACAGAAATCTAAGCAAGTCATTCTGTCTTATTTGTAGTAAAAATTGTCTTATTGTTCTTCATTTGAGCCACATTCACCAGACCAGGTCATAAAAATGTCTTATTTCAAGTTTTTTAAGACAAAAATGAGGTGTAAATTGCTTGTAACAAGTCAAAAATCTGCCAATGGGATAAGACGAATTCACCCGGGAAGTTTCTTGAAATTAGAAAAATGTCTTAAAACCAGAATCTTTTATCTTATCCCATTGGCAGATTTTTTTTTTACTTGTTACAAGCAATTGATGCCTCATTTTTGTCTTTAAGAAACTTGAAATGAGAAATTTTAATGACCTTGTCTAGTAAATGTGGCTCAAATCAAGAATAGTGAGAAAAATTTGACTAAAAATAAGACAGAATGACTTGTTTAGATTTCCGTTTTTGCAGTGCAGCTACTAGACTGACCTGCCTGCAGCTCCAAAGCTTCAACAATTTGTGTCCTCAGTTCACAAACACTTACACGGAGGAAATATGAACCTGTCCAAGCTTTTTAGGGGAAAAAAAACAATGAAGTTTAACAGTTTGAACAGTAAATGGGTCAATGACAAAAAGAGGGTCTAAAAACGTATTTTTAAAAAGTTCTTTGAAAATGGATAAAAACATATTTCTGAGAGAAGAATTATGTTTTCTAACAGATTTCAGTAGTTGACCAACATTTCAAAGTTTTTAGGTTCATTATTTTTTAGTATTTTTAATTTGAGCACCCAAAAATGTCAGGTGGCTCAACCAAATATATGAAAATATATTTATATGTTCCTGTTATTTTTTCTGTGTGAAATTATTGGCAAGTATCTCTCAAGTGTCTGTAGTGACTCATATATTTTCATTTTGTGTGTTTCATTTCTTTTATTTGTGAATAAGATCAATAATTTGATGTTAAAATAACATTTCACATTATTACATTGGTTGTACCACCTGACATGGAAATTGTTCCAGTCACCAATGAAGTGAAAAAACCTTTTTTATCAGTATTTCAGAGAAATCTACAAACTTTTCCACTTGGTCACAAATGTCATTTGGGCTCCTCTGGCTGATGCAGTTTCCTGTTTCCTGTTTTATTCTCTTCACTTTAAAATAAAAGTCTAATGTTACGGTTGCACCACCCTGACATTTGACAAGGTGAAAATTACGGGACAAAAGTTTTTTACATTTCTCAACAGCTTTAAAATTCTTTTTATTTGCAAAGAATGTTTTAT
>RPOG01004275.1:0-47400 GCA_008086565.1 Thalassoma bifasciatum
CCCTGGTGTCTGGCTGCAGTATAGGTCATAAGCCCCGCCCCTTGGTGTCTGGCTGCAGTATAGGTCATAGGCCCCGCCCCCTGGTGTCTGGCTGCAGTATAGGTCATAAGCCCCGCCCCCTGGTGTCTGGCTGCAGTATAGGTCATAAACCCCACCCCATGCATTCCGGATATGAGTCCGGAAAACTTTCAAAAATCACGATTCCTTGTAGAAACATTTCTCTCATCCTTACGCTAAGGTGGTGTGACGATGTAATATGACTGCATTGTGTTCAGGTCTTTTTTTTTCACTGAGATGTTAGTTTCTCATTAGTTATTGGATGTTAAAAACCGTGTTATAAGTTTAGTTTTACGATAGTTGACAGCTGCCGTTCGTGAGAAGATTTTATCGGGGATATAAGAAACTTCAGGAAAGAGCCAAAAGGAGACTAAACCTTCTGGAGAAGAAGAAATAAATATTTCTATTTCTCTTTTTTACTTGGCTACACTGGAAATTCTCTACTGCTCTGGTTCGATTCCCCGTTCCTGCCTTTCTTTGTGGAGTTTGCATGTTCTCCCTGTGCATGCGTGGGTTCTCTGCAGGTACCCCGGCTTCCTCGAACCACGTCAGGTTAATTGGTGATTCCAAATTGCCTGTAGGTGTGAATGTGTGCGTGATTGGTTTGTCTCTGTGTTAGCCCTACGATTGACTGGTGCCTAGTCCAGGGTGTACCCCGCATCTTACCCCGCCCAAAGACAGCTGTTATAGGCTCCAGCCACCTGTGACCCTGCACACGATGGACGGTTAAGGAAATGGATGGATGGTTCAGGGTGTTTGGGAGGAAAGTGTCACGGCACAGACACTGAAAAGACAATCACAACTACATGTTGGTAAAAAGAAAAAAAAGTTAATGCACAGTAAAAGATGGCCTGTGTGAGATGGTTCTTAAGTCTCCTTAAATGAGGGGAGAGGGCTGAGAAAAAAATAGAAAGTTTACTTAAACAGTTTGAATTATTTGTAATTGACAAATCGTGGAAGTGAGCTCAGCTGTAGGTGCTGGATTTTGTTAACTAGTGCAAGTAACAAGCAGCCAGTTCCTTAGAATAAACTCTGTGACTTAGGTGAAAACATAATACGGATTTGTTGTAAAGTTTAAGTTCATGCTGGTGGGAAAAAATTGACCTGAAAGTATATTTGAATGGATGGTTTTTGCCCAATTTTGGTTTTGCTAACCCAGTTAAACTTCTTGTTCTCTGTCCTGTCAGGTGATTCTTGATCTCTCAAGTGAAGCCATCACCGTCCTGCGCATGCTTAACAGAGAACACCCTGACAGGGCAATCTTTGAAAGCATGTTTCACTCGGGCTCGGTCTCGGAAAAAACCCTCTGTAATATTTGTTTACGTGAAACCGGCCAACCACAGTGTAACTTCACCGACCCCCGCACAGGTGAGCCTTGGTTCTGCTACAAGCCACCAAATCTGGCCTGTGATACCCGGGTTAGCCACACGCTATCAGGATACAAGGACGTGCTCAAGGACGACCAGGACAAGCTCTTCCAAAGGTGAGGGAGCAGAAAAAATGAAGTCATCTTTTATATTGACAGAATGTCTCCACCTACAAACCCCAATTCCAATGAAGTTGGGACGTTGTGTAAATAAAAACACATTACCAGGATTTGCAACTCCTCAATTGAATACGCCACAAAGACAAGATATTTAACATTCAAACTCATAAACTTTATGGTTTTTGTGCAAATATTTTCTCGTTTTGAAATGGATGCCTGCAACACAAGCAAAGATGGGTTTAGTGGTGATCAAACCATTTAAGTGGTTGTTTCACATTCAGGCCTGACTTTGGCATCTATCAGCACTGACCACCATAAGGCAGCCTTTGGCCCCTAACCAGGATGCAGTTACGAGTTTCCCATTGTGATGTTGGCAATGTCTTATTAAGTGGGTGACACAGTCTTGATATCGTAGGGAATGTGTGGCTCATATTTCTAACTTTGGTCCTGAGTAAAGAAACCATCTCTCAGTGTCAGCCTCACATGGTGAACAGTTTCAATCACCAAGAACTAGGGATGTGCGCGACTAGTCATTTAATGGTTTAACTGCCTGCTCATTCATTAAACGTTTAGTAAGTTACCAGTCGATTAAACACTGCATAAAGGCGCCCAAGATCCCCATGAGGTTCTTTTTTTTCCGTCCACGCGCCGTCGGTTTGCTTCGGACAGTGATTTTCATGTCGTTTTTCTTCAGTGGTGTCAACTTTGAAGTCCCTTTGAGTGCCTCGGGAAAGGCTGATATCTTTGTGTTGCCACAGAGGAAAGGTAAGAGATGATTCCTTTTTACAACAGAAAATGTAAAAGTCTAAGTGCTAAAGACCTAGATACTTAATTAGGGATGGGTATTGATAAGATTTTATTGATATGGATGCCCTTATTGGTTCTGCCAATCGATCCGATTCTCTAAAAACAAAAAACCTGACAGCAACTTTTCTTTTGTCCTCTGGTTGGAAAACATCTGCCTGTTAGTATTTGGACATTGAGAGTTCTCAGTGTTGTCCTAAAAGGAGAAGAGGATGTCAAGTCCATCCCCTGCAGCGTAAAGAATCAATAAGAGTAATCGTTTTGCAAGAGCGCTAATTATATCAATGGATTGAACCATTTCTTATCGATTCCTAACAGGAACTGGTTCTCGATACCCATCCCTATAATTAATGTAGTTTGGGAAATTGCACCATCTACCTCAGCTCTTGCCAGAGTGGGCCATTAGCAGCAAGTTAAAGGGGGAACCTGCAGTTTATGTGGTTACTTGGAAATAACCAAATCCCAGAAGAAGTTTACTCAAAGAACTACAAATTGGCTTGTAACTATAAACTTAAAGGTGACACAGACAAGCTCATTCTTGAGCTCAAAACTGACAAACTGAGTGGGGTTAATGGAAGACAGTACTGTTTGTCCTGATATGGAACCTGTTGATAAGTGACACATAAAATAACTCCAGCCTTATACTTTTCAGAGCAAACCAACGTCAATGAAAACAGTGGGAATTTGGGAACTTCTGGTTATTACTACCGTGGTTTGTGGCGTGCACTGAATGGCCCAAGAGTTCAACAGTTCCCCAACTCCTCTGCCATCAGTCGGTGTCTGAAAGGCAAAATAGTCCACATGTATGGAGACTCCACCATGAGACAGTGGTTTGAGTTCCTCCAGGGTCATTTACCAGGTAGATGATTCTCAGAGAAATCATGAAGCTGTTTGAATTTACTGATACCACAGTTTAATCTGTACCCTCTGTTTTCCTTTCAGATGCCACGGAGATAAACCTGAATAGTCCAAATCCTGCAGGACCTGCTATGATATGGGACGATGCAAATAAATTCTTGTTGGCATATCGCACCCATGGACTTCCTATTCGTATAAAAAGAACGCCAGCGTGTGTGCATGGTTACGTTGCCGACCAAATAGACACATTAGTTGGTGGCACCAACACTGTTGTAGTTCTTGGCGTCTGGGCTCACTTTAGCACTTTTCCTATTAAGCTCTACATCAGACGGCTGCAGAACATCCGCAGGGCGGTGGTCCGTCTGTTGGACAGGGCCCCAGGTACGCTGGTGGTCATCAGGACTGGAAACCTCCAAAAAGTCCCGTTCCCTCGTGTGTTAAGCAACGGTGACTGGCTCACAGTTCAGGTGGACCAAGTGCTCAGAGCCATTTTCAAAGGACTTAATGTTCAATGGGTGGAGGCTTGGGAGATGGTTCAGGCCCACCGCCTGCAACACGACCTCCACCCACAACCTCCCATCATCAGCAACATGGTCAACGTCCTCTTGTCCTACATTTGCCCTGAAAATGGAGACTAGCCATGCAGTTCAAGACAGTAACATGGAGAACTTAAACAATGTGATTTTTCGATAAGTTGTTGAATTTTGACTCTTCTCAAAACCTCACAGCCATTCCTGCTTTTTCTGAACTGGACTTTTTAAATTGTATTTTTAGTTACAAAAACTAAAGAATAGAAAGAGCTATCTTTGAGTCTCAACTTTTGAAAATGATGTAGTGCAAAATATCCTTAATTGTGTCAAGTTTAATGAAATAAAATCAGCAACAATCCCAAGGAAAAAAAGATTTTTCCCAACAGTCTCACACTCAAAGACAGGTGTGTGTGAAACAGCTGATATAACAGATCCTGGGTCAGTCAGGAGCAGGAAAAATCACAGCTTTAGCGATCACATGATCACGATGTTTGAAATAGCGATTTCGATCAAAAAACGATAAATCGTTCAGCCCTGATCTACTTTGTCTTTTGTGTGTTTAGGCTGCAACGCTCATTTCCTTGACGGGACAATAAAGCGATTCTGATTCTTATAATACAAACGTGTTTTCTTTGCCTATGCATGTAAAATTGAAGCATAATTGAAGCCTTAAGTCTGAGAACATGGATGGTTAAAAGCTCCTGTTCTGTTTCTGGAGCCCAACTTCTGTGAAAACATGGATGAGGTGATCTGAGGACGTAGCTCTTCACAGCAAACACTGAAATCTAATCAAGTCATTCTGTCTTATTTGTAGTAAAAATTGTCTTATTGTTCTTAATTTGAGCCACATTCACCAGACCAAGTCATAAAAATGTCTTATTTCAAGTTTTTTAAAGACAAAAATGAGGTGTAAATTGCTTGTAACAAATCAAAAAAATCTGCCAATGGAATAAGACGAATTCACCCGGGAAGTTTCTTGAAATTAGAAAGATGTCTTAAAACAAGAATCTTTTATCTTATCCCATTGGCAGATTTTTTTTTACTTGTTACAAGCAACTGATGCCTCATTTTTGTCCGTAAAAACTTGAAATGAGACATTTTTATGACCTTGTCTCGTAAATGTGGCTCAAATCAAGAATAGTCAGACACATTTGACTAAAAATAAGACATAATAACTTGCTTAGATTTCAGTTTTTGCAGTGTAAGAATTTAACAAACCCATGCTCAAAAATCAAGAATTACCTTCATCATACTTCTCTAATTCTTAGTAGTTGTGACTTTAAAAAAAGTGATATTTTTCATTCCATTTGCTAAAACTAAGAATATAAGAAGCATTAAATTAGATTCTGTTGATCATATTCAGTATATTTCACCTAAAATTCTTCTTCAGGAAGTTTGTTTTCAAGCATTTTAATCTAAAAATGAGCATTTTCTTCTTGTTTTAAGATCTGAGAATACTTATCAAGGCCGTCTTGTTTTTAGATTTATCTGATTTCAAGATTTATAGTCAAGTGAAATTATCTTTGCTGCATGGACAGATAATTTTACTAGTTTTTAGATATTTTTCCATCAAATTTAGTATTTTTATCTCATATTCAGACTCTCTTTTTTGCAGTGAAGTGGTTCAGACTCAAACAGTTACACTGCAAAAACTGAAATCTAAGCAAGTCATTCTGTCTTATTTGTAGTAAAAATTGTCTTATTGTTCTTAATTTGAGCCACATTCACCAGACCAGGTCATAAAAATGTCTTATTTCAAGTTTCTTTAAGACAAAAATGGGGTGTAAATTGCTTGTAACAAGTCAAAAAAATCAGCCAATGGGATAAGACGAATTCACCCGGGAAGTTTCTTGAAATTAGAAAGATGTCTTAAAACAAGAATCTTTTATCTTATCCCATTGGCAGATTTTTTTTTACTTGTTACAAACAATTTACACCTCATTTTTGTCTTTAAAAAACTTGAAATGAGACATTTTTATGACCTTGTCTTGTAAATGTGTCTCAAATCAAGAATAGTAAGACAAGTTTTTGGGGTGTTGTTGTGTTAATAATCCCAATAAATGATAAAGAATTGGAGGCATCACGAACAAAATCACACCTGCACTGTTGCTGTTTCACCTTTGTGTTGCAGAGTTCAGACACACCAGCTGTGTGGTAAATCATTTTAACATTTAAAGTTCTATGAGTACAGAGCTTTGCACGATTCAGTCAGTTACTATGGTGAGGAAAAACTCTTTAATGGGCAGAAACCTTGGACAGAACTAGACTCATGTCAGACAGACATCTGCCTGGACTGTGTTGGGGTTAAAGAGAGAGAGAGAGAGGGGATGTGTTTGACTTGGGCTGCTGTTTGCTGTTCATGCTCCTCCTCTTCCAGTTTCCCCTTTTTTCAGCTCTGACTTTGGAGGCAGACCAGAGAAAAGTGCTCGTACGAAGCTTTGAAGTCCTGGTTTCTCAGCGTGTCAGACTAAAGATCGGTGAGAGGGGTTTGGACCAATCAGAGAGCTTCGAGGTCAGGAGCAGGTTTGCGGTCAGAGAGGCTGAGGGTGGGACTCCAGGAAGTGAAAGTTTCAGACATGGAGCAACTTCCTCCTCAGCGAGTCGAGCTGCTTATCTTCAGGTTTCCTCATCGTCCTCGCGCAGACTTCATCAGTGGTTTCAGAGCGGAGGATGGATGGAGTTGAAACTTTTCTTTCATCAGTCTGACTGAAAATGAGCTCCTGGACTCTCTGCACCGTGATGAACCTCCTCCTCCTCCTCCTGTGTGTGCTCTCTACAGGTGAGTTCACCTCCACCTGCAAAAACTGAAATCTAAGCAAGTCATTCTGTCTTATTTTTAGTCAAATCTGTCTTATTGTTCTTGATTTGAGCCACATTTACTAGACAAGGTCATAAAAATGTCTCATTTCAAGTTTTTTGAATACAGAAATGAGGTGTAAATTGCTTGTAACAAGTAAATAAAAAAATCTTCCAATGGGATAAGATAAAAGATTCTTGTTCTAAGACATCTTTCTAATTTCAAGAAACTTCCCGGGTGTATTCGTCTTATCCCATTGGCTGATTTTTTTGACTTGTTACAAGCAATTTACACCTCATTTTTGTCTTAAAAAAAACTTGTAATGAGACATTTTTATGACCTGGTCTGGTGAATGTGGCTCAAATTAAGAACAATAAGACAATTTTTACTACAAATAAGACAGAGTGACTTGCTTAGATTTAAGTTTTTGCAGTGAAGCTGTTTGAGTCTGAACCACTTCACTGCAAAAAAGGGAGTCTGAATATGAGATAAAAATACTAAATTTGATGGAAAAATATCTTCAAACTAGTGAAATGATCTGTCCATGCAGCAACGATAATTTCACTTGACTATAAATCTTGAAATCAGACTGATAAATCTAAAAACAGGATGGCCTTGATAAGTATTCTCAGACCTTAAAACAAGAAGAAATGATCATTTTTAGATTAAAATGCTTGAAAACAAACTTCCTGAAGAAGAATTTTAAGTGAAATAAACTGAATATGAGCAAAAGAATCTAATTTCATGCTTCTTATATTCTTAATTTTAGCAAATGGAATGAAAAATATCACTTTTTTAAGTCAAAACTACTTAAGATTAGAGAAGTATGATTAAGATAATTCTTGATTTTTGAGCATGGGTTTGTAAAAGTCTTACACTGCAAAAACTGAAATCTAAGCAAGTCCTTATGTCTTATTTTAGTCAAATCTGTCTTATTGTTCTTGATTTGAGCCACATTTACTAGACAAGTCAAAAAAAATCAGCCCATGGGAAAAGATACATTTCTTGAAATTAGAAAGATGTCTTAATACAAGAAACTGTTTTCTTATCCCATTGGCAGATTTGTTTGACTTGTTGAAAGCAATTTAGACCTCATTTTTGTCTTTACATAACTTGAAAGAAGATATTTTCCTGGACTTATCAGTAGAATGTGGCTCAAATCAAGAATAGAAAGACATAATTTACTGAAAGTGAGACACAATGACTTGGTTAAATGTCAGTTTTTGCAGTGTACGACCTTTAAAATGTGATCTTGAGACCAAGACTGCACTGCAAAATCTGAAATCTAAGCAAGTCATTCTGTCTTATTTGTAGTAATAATTGTCTTATTGTTCTTAATTTGAGCCACATTCACCAGACCAGGTCATAAAAATGTCTTATTTCAAGTTTTTTAAAGACAAAAATGAGGTGTAAATTGCTTGTAACAAGTCAAAAAAATCTGCCAATGGGATAAGACGAATTCGCGAAAAGTTTAAATATTGAGATTAAAAAAAAAATCAAAATTTTTACTAAATAGAGTCCAATTAATGGGGAAAAAAGTAAAAAAATATGAGTTATGAAATTTAAATCATAAGCAAGAAGACCAAATTTTGAGATAAAAATAGAAATTTTCACTTTTTATCTCATAAATTAGACTTTTTACTTAAAATGTTTGACCTACAATAGGCAAAACAAAAAATTTAAAGACAGACATTTTCTCATTTTTACGTTTAAAACAGGCTCTAATGGGCTTCTATAGAAAAAGGGCCAAACATAGAAATATGAAACTAGAAACAACAAGAGATAAGAGGAGATAAATGTTGACGTGTGTAAATAAAGGAAAACACTGTAAAAACTGAAATCTAAGCAAGTCATTCTGTCTTATTTTAGTAAAAATTGTCTTATTGTTCTTAATTTGAGCCACATTCACCAGTTTCTTGAAATTAGAAAGATGTCTTAAAACAAGAATCTTTTATCTTATCCCATTGACTGATTTTTTTTTTACTTGTTACAAGCAATTGATGCCTCATTTTTGTCTTTAAAAAACTTGAAATGAGACATTTTTATGACCTGGTCTAGTAAATGTGACTCAAATCAAGAATAGTGAGACAAATTTTACTAAAACCAAGACAGAATGATTTGCTTAGATTTCAGTTTTTGCAGTGTGGTCTTGGCTGTAAAGACTGAAGTGATTGTTTCAGGCTCTTAAAGTCGACCCTCCAGTCAAACTCCTGTTTTTTTAACAAAGTTTCAAATAAAATCCTGAAACTCTGAGGTCTCATCCTAAAGAGGCTGATTTACTTTATCCAGCTGGACCGGTTTTGGTGACTCACGTTTGTTTTGGCGACTCATGTCTTTTTGTGGGTGTGTGTGTGTGTGTGTGTGTGTGTGTGTGTGTGTGTGTGTGTGTGTGTGTGTGTGTCAGAGGTGACGGTGAAACACTCAGATTTGAAGCTGTGTGACGAACACAAACAGGCCTGTGTCACTGACCTCAGAGACTGCAGCCCCCGACCTGCTACATCTACACAGAGTGAGAGCACACACACACACACACTCTCCGTCCTTAATGTTATCTTATTTTTCATTACTTCTTCCTGTTTATATTTGATAAACATGGACTCATCAAGTTTAACTCTTAAAATTAAACATTAAAGGTCTTTGCACACTGAGTCCGTATTTCGCAAATTTCACAAAACAAGGGAAATGGAACCATCATGGAGCTGTGAAGATGATCCTGTGGTTCTTTTGCGACGTGAGAAAGTTAAAGAAAAGTCCCTGGATCGATCTGCCTCTGTAAAATCCCCCAGGGCTCGGCGCTTGGTCTCCTACTTTTCATTATCTATCTGCTCCCCCTTGGAAACATCATCCGCCAACATGGCCTTCACTTTCACTGTTATGCCGATGACATCCAGCTGTACATTTCCACCAAATCTGTAACCACAACAACCCACTCCACAATCACTCACTGCAATAAAAACATGGGTGGATCAGAATTACCTATCACTCAATTACAGTAAGTCAGATCTCACACTCATCGGCCCCAAGTCCCTCACAGATCACCATCAAAACTTCAGTCTCACTTTCAATAACTCAGTCTTATTACCCTCACCTCACATCCGTAACCTTGGTATCATCTTTGATAACAACCTCACCTTTCATCACCACGTCACCCAGCTCACCAAAACGGCCTTTTTTCACCTCAGAAACATAGCCCGCCTCCGTCCATTTCTCTCTTTTTCAGCCGCCGAAACACTCATCCACACATTCATCACTTCCCGTTTAGATTACTGTGACAGTATCTTCTATGGTTCATCCTCCAAAGTCCTCCATAAACTTCAATACATCCAGAACTCTGCTGCACGTCTCCTCACCTCCACCCGCTCACGTGACCACATCACCCCCGTCCTTCACCGTCTCCATTGGCTCCCCGTCCCCGACCGTATACAGTTTAAAATTCTTCACCTAACTCACAAAGCTCTCCACCACCAGGCCCCTCCCTACCTCACCGACCTCCTCCACCATCACACTCCAAGCCGTAACCTCCGATCCTCACACACCACCCTTCTGTCCCCACCCCACAGAACCAAGCACCGAACCTGGGGGGACAGAGCCTTCTCCATAGCTGCCCCCTCCCTCTGGAACTCACTCCCCACTCACATTCAAAACTGCTCCAATCCATCATTTTAACCCGTGATTGCACTGTTGTTTTAGTCAGAATTGTTTTAACTGATGTATGTATTTATGTGTTGCTTTTAAATTATAAAGTGTCTTTGAGTTCTAAAAAGCGCTATACAAATAAAATTTATTATTATTATTATTATTAAAATGGAAAGGAGCAAGAAAATTTGACCTGCAGGTGACGGAGCTGAGGAAACTTCCTGAAGCTTCAGGTGTTTTTTTCAGGACGTTAGAGGACGAGTTTCATTCACTTGGCACCACGCTTTAGAAAGAAATACACGTGTCTCTGCAAAGCAACCTAATCCTGAGCTCTCACTGACAGAGGCAGACACCACACACACACACACACACACACACACACACACACACACACACACTCCAATACACGTGTGCACACAGACGCGCCCACACCCACAGACACAAATATTTATTCATCATCTGACCTTTACAAAGACGGAAATGACATGTCCCTGAACAGTCAAACAACACTGGAAACACCTGGACAGATACAAAAAAATGCAGCAAATCTAACCTGTTCTGAAGAATATTTTTACGGACAAAAGTTTCGGCGTCAGTTTGCAAAGATGATTGACACAACATGTGGTCGAATTTCTTTTTTAACGTGCGTTAAAGACAGACTCAGTGTGCAAAGACCTTAAAGTGACCCCGACTGTACGGACTAACAGACATGAATCTGCTTAAATGTTTGTCTCAAACTAGAATTTGTTGTTAAAGACATAACAAATTGGTTTTTCTTTAAAAAAAAATACAGTTTAAAACACAGTTTCTATCCTTCGGGCGCAGCCATTGTTTTACTGCAGCAATGCATTCTGGGTTGATGACGTAGATTGGTTGCTTGGTGCCGAGCATCTGGATTTGGCTGTTTCCTCACTACTAGTCTCCGTAAGTCACGAGGTTTGAGGAGGGAAAAAAACATAATAATGCCACATGTGGCTGCTTTTGGGTGAAAGGTGAAACCTGAGATATCAAAGTTGAAATTCTGAGATAAAATGTCAAGTTTTTGGGAAAAAAAAGACAAAATTGTAAGATAAGAAGTCAAAATTCTGAGTTAAAAGTCAAAAATTGGAGATAAAAAAAAGAAAGTCTAAATTATAAGATAAGTGGTCAATAATTTAGGATAAAAAAGTTTTTAATATGAGATAAATGTCAATAATTTAAGATGAAAAAGTTGAAATTCTGAGACAAAATGCTGATTTTTGGGGGATAAAAAAGTCAAAATCATGGAAAAAAGTCAGAATTATGAGATTAAGAGCCCAATTTGGGATACAAGTCAATAATTTGAGATAAAAAGTCAAAATTCTGAGATCTAAGTCACTGCACTTTTCAGTCCAAAGGAAACAAGGAGACTGATGTTAGTCTGCACAGCTTCCCAAAAGACAAGAAAAGAAAGAAGTTGTGGGAAATGGCTTGTGGGCGTAAACAACTTCCCATGGAGCCGCGGCTATGTTCTGGCCACTTCTCCCCAGAAGCATTTGCTGCATTTAGCCGGCCCATGCTGATGAAAGAGCTGACAGGTGTGGGTCATTATAAACGGAGACTAAAGCCAAATGCTGTGGGCTGATAAAAGGTTGTGTTTGGGTGTTTTGAACCTCTGGAAACCACTGAAGTCCGCTCCAGGACTTATATGATCCTGTATGAGATCCAGCCCGGTGCAACCATATGACCTCACTACCCAGACGTTATTGCGGCGTAAACAACAATGGCGGCCTACAGGTGAAAATATTTGTTCAAATTTTATACAAACTAAGATATTTAGAGAGATTTTATTATCGTTCTTATGTAGCTGGAAAAAACACTGATCATTTAGGGAAATGACGTTCTGGTAGCCAGGGGAACTTTTAACACACGGATGTTCTTTCACCTTTTGTTTCATCTCTTTAAGGACTTTTAACCTCTTATTCGCCCTGTTTATTATTCCTCTGACGTCACGTTTCAGTCTCTAAGTTTGTTTCTCAGTTTTCTTCATTAGTGAAAGAATCACTCACAACAACGTGGACGTCCTACCTGTTTGGGGTCATGACGTCACATCCTGACGCCCGTACCCTGAATATTCACTCTCCTTTCCACCAGAGGAATCCAGAGTTCAAACATATCAAAAGTGTTGTTTCATCAAATTATTCCAAGTGGTGAAATTTCTCCTGTAAAGTCCGTTGTTTGTCTGTCTGTCGTGTCCGTTCTCATCAATAACAGCAGCTTCACAGTCTTAGAGCATTTCCTCCTCAATGTCAATCTGACAAAGCTGCAAGTCTTTGTTTTCAACAGGGTTCTAGCTGCAANAGCAAAACTCCACATCTGTGTCTTTATGATCCAGCTCTATAAGCAAAACTCCACATCTGTGTCTATATGATCCAGCTCTATAAGCAAAACTCCACATCTGTGTCTATATGATCCAGCTCTATAAGCAAAACTCCACATCTGTGTCTTTATGATCCAGCTCTAAGCAAAACTCCACATCTGTGTCTATATGATCCAGCTCTATAAGCAAAACTCCACATCTGTGTCTATATGATCCAGCTCTATAAGCAAAACTCCACATCTGTGTCTTTATGATCCAGCTCTATGAGCAAAACTCCACATCTGTGTCTATATGATCCAGCTCTATAAGCAAAACTCCACATCTGTGTCTATATGATCCAGCTCTATAATCAAAACTCCACATCTGTGTCTTTATGATCCAGCTCTATAAGCAAAACTCCACATCTGTGTCTATATGATCCAGCTCTATAAGCAAAACTCTCCTGTTTCTGATCATTTTCTTCTTTTTTTTTATCCAGGAGTCGTAGAATCTTATCCTGCGTGATGATGTTTAACTCGATGGCGATCTTTAACGTAACAGCCAGGATAAAAAACTACCTGACGGGGGAAGAGGTGTGGTCCAAACCTCACACGGTGAATCTACGGAAAGCAGGTGAGGTCAACACTCAAACACCTCAGACGATTCAAAGCCAGGTTATTTAGGATCTGCCCTGATCTCAGAGGGCCTGTTAGTCAGATCATAGGTTAGGATTTAGTTGATTTTCTAGAACCAGAAAAGAATTTCCTGACTAAGATCCTTCTGATTAACAGGTTTTCTTATTTCCTGACTAAAGGGCTGTCTGACTAACTGGCCTCCTAAATTTCCGGCTTATAGACCTTGTTTGGAACAGGGTGGGCTCTGATTATTTTAACTTGAATAAAACAGTTCATCATTCCACTTCTTCCCCTTGCCTCCTTACCTCCTTGTTCCCTTGTCCCCTTGTCTCCTTGTCCCCTTGCCTCCACATCCCCTTGCCTCCCTGTCCCCTTGTCCCCTTGCCTCCTTGTCCCCTTGTCTCCTTGTCTCCTTGTGCCTCCACATCCCGTTGTGTTCTTGCCTCCTTGTCCCCTTGTCTCCTTGTCCCCTTGCCTCCACATCCCCTTGCCTCCCTGTCCCCTTGCCTCCTTGTCTCCTTGTCCCCTTGTCTCCTTGTCTCCCTGTCCCCTTGCCTCCTTGTCCCCTTGCCTCCTTGTCTCCTTGTCCCCTTGTCTCCTTGCCAACTTGTGTCTCCTTGTGTCCCCTTGTGTCCCTGCCCCCTTGCCTCTACATCCTCTTGTCCCCTCTTCTCCTTGCCTCCTTGTCCCCTTGCCTCCTTGCCCTCTTATCCCCTTGTCTCCTTGCCTCCTTGTCTCCTTGTGTCTCCTTGCCTCCTTGTCCCCTTTGNCAAGGGGACACAAGGAGACACAAGTTGGCAAGGAGACAAGGGGACAAGGAGACAAGAAGGCAAGGGGACAAGGAGACAAGGGTACAAGGAGGCAAAGAGATGAGGGGACAAAAGGATGAAGAGACAAGGGGACACAAGGAGACACAAGTTGGCAAGGAGACAAGGGGACAAGGAGACAAGGAGGCAAGGAGACAAGGGTACAAGGAGGCAAGGGGACAAGGGAACAAGGAGGCAAGGGTACAAGGAGAAGAGGGGACAAGGAGGCAANTACCCTTGCCTCCTTGTTCCCTTGTCCCCTTGCCTCCTTGTACCCTTGTCTCCTTGCCTCCTTGTCTCCTTGTCCCCTTGTCTCCTTGCCAACTTGTGTCTCCTTGTGTCCCCTTGTCTCTTCATCCTTTTGTCCCCTCATCTCTTTGCCTCCTTGTACCCTTGTCTCCTTGTCCCCTTGCCTTCTTGTCTCCTTGTCCCCTTGTCTCCTTGCCAACTTGTGTCTCCTTGTGTCCCCTTGCCTCCCTGTCCCCTTGCCTCCTTGTCTCCTTGTCCCCTTGTCTCCTTGCCAACTTGTGTCTCCTTGTGTCCCCTTGCCTCTTCATCCTCTTGTCCCCTCATCTCTTTGCCTCCTTGTCCCCTTGCCTCCTTGTCTCCTTTTGCCTCCTTGTCCCCTCTTCTCCTTGTCTCCTTGTGTCCTTGCCCCCTCAGTGAGACCCCCCCCTCCTGATGTGACCCTGCTCGGCTCCTCTGAGGACTCTGTGTTGGTGTCGTGGTTCTGTTCTTACGGCTGCAGCTGTCGCCTTCAGTTCAGAGAGAACACGACTCAAACGTGGACCCAGGTTTGAAAACTCGTCACCGACCTCAACCTCGAACTTTTGCTCTTAGCGCTGCCTCATGTGGACGCTCAGGGAACTGCAGCTCTTCATCATTGGCCTCATGTTTTACTTTTTTTTTTTTTTTTTTTTTGTCCAGGCTCCAGATTTGGTCTCTACAGATAAACGAGGAACTCTGAACTTCACCATCAGAGACTTGTTGCCTTTTACTGCGTACAGAGCTGCTGTTTCCTGCAGGGAAGACTCAAACATCTGGAGCCGCTGGAGCAACGAGATCAACGCTCGGACGCTGGAGAAAGGTAACACTAACATTTACGGACGTTAATGCCATAGCTTTAACTTTATCTCAAAGTTCCAACAATATCAGAATTATCAACATTTATCATAAAAGTTAATCACTTTTCTTAAAAATCTAGGCTTCTTTTCTAATTATTTGAGTTTTTATCACAAAATTTTAACTACCTTTCTTGAAAATGTTGGTGTTTGCTCTTTTTATCTTAACCTTATGACTTTATTGTCTTAAAATTTCCACTTTATCTCAAATTTTCACTTTAATTCAAAATTTCGACGGTTTATCTCAAAAATAAAGTTTGCTTTTCCCAAAAATGTCCATTTGATTATTCTTAAAATGTCTTAAACTCAACATTTTTAACTTCATAATGATTGAAAATTTCAGTTTTTATCTCAAAGTTTTGATTTTTTTTTGCTCAAAATTCTGACAACTTGACTTCTTTTCTCAAAAAAAAAAAAAGGATTATTCCTAAAATGTAGTCTCTTGAATTCAGGATTGTTCACTTCATCATTTTTAAATTTCAGTTTTTATCTCGTAGTTTTGACTTTTTGTTGAGAATTATGTCTTTTTTTCCTAATTTTGACAATCAATCTAAAAATAAAGATTGAAAAAAAAATCTAGTCTCTTTAACTCAATATTTTTCACTTAATAATGATTTAAAATATCAGTTTTTAATCTCAAATTTTTAATTTTTTTTTGCTCAAAATTCTGACTTTATCTCAAATTTTCATTTAATTTAAAAATTACAACAATTTATCTCTGAAATGAAAACCCCTTTTCCAAAAAAAATAGATAATTCCTAAAATGTAGTCTCTTGAATTTATAATTGTTCACTTCATCATTTTAAATTTCTGTTTTTATCCCGTAGTTTTTTTCTCCTTGTCCCCTTGTCTCCTTGTCTCCTTGCCTCCTTGTCTCCTTGCCTCCTTGTCCCCTTGCCTCCACATCCCCTTGTCTCCTTGTCTCCTTGCCTCCTTGCCTCCACATCCCCTTGTCTCCGTGTCTCCTTGTCTCCTTGCCTCCTTGCCTCCACATCCCCTTGTCTCCGTGTCCCCTTGTCTCCTTGTCTCCTTGCCTCCTTGTCCCCTTGCCTCCGCATCCACTGTCTCCTTGCCTCCTTGTCTCCCTGCCTCCTTGTCTCCTTGCCTCCTTGTCTCCCTGCCTCCTTGTCTCCTTGCCTCCTTGTCTCCCTGCCTCCACATCCCCCTGTCCCCTTGTCTCCTTGCCTCCTTGAGCCCTTGTGTCCTTGCCTCCTTGTTTCCTTGCCTCCTTAGTCAGACCCCCCCCTCCTGATGTGACTCTGCGGATTTTTAAATTTCTGTTTTTATCTCGTAGTTTGTTTTTTTTTTGCCCAGAATTCTATCTTTTTCCAAATTTTCACTTTATCTAAAAATGTTGACAATTTATCTAAAAAATACAGACTGCTTCGTTCAAAAGTTTTAATTTGATTATTCTTCAAACGTAGTCTCTTGAACTAAAAAATTTTCACATTTTACAATTTTTAAAATTCATTTTTTGTCTCATAGTTTTGACTTTTTTTGCTTAAAATTCTGACTTTTTCTCAAGTTTTTGATCTAATTTGGGAAACAAACCAAAATCACAACGAAGCCATTTTTTCATTTTTGTGTTTTTAACATGTTGAAATGTGCATTTCTGACACATTTGTAGTTTCATCATAGAACCCCTCGTCCTTCCATAAACTAGAAGTGACTATAAATGCTTTATTCTAACGTTCCTCTCTCCCTTTGCAGCGCCCTCTAGTGCCCCGGAGGTGTGTTACAGAGTGGAAAAAACAGACTCTGCTGATTCTTTCCGACTTCACCTCATGTGGAAGGTACTCGTCGTCCTTAAAGTTGTGTCAGACAAAAGCAGAGTGAGGTTTTATTCACTAAAGTCCGCTTTCTCCAGGACCTCGACCTCCTTGAAGCTGGAGGTCGTCTCCTTGGTTACCAGGTGATCAACCTGCAGGACGGAGTAACACAGACTGTAACCGAGGGGACGGCGCTCCTGCTGGTGGAGGCCGGGAACTGCAGCGTTACAGTCAGAGCCTTCAACGCTGCCGGGTTTGGCCCCGCTGCATGCCTCAGCATCGACACGCCCGCGCAGGAGGGTGAGTAAATGCACCGTGATGCATTCAGGAGCGGGGATTTGCATATTAACTGGTACATACAACAACAATAACTAACTAATTGCTGTCCACAAAAATGCCTGAGGTGTGTCAGGAAGTGAAGGATCAGTTTCAGGTTTTTAAGAAGCTGCTGATGAATTACACAACTCAGACATGAGAAGAAAAACAACTTTAAAAACATGTTTATCAGTTTAACTGCCCACCAGCTTCACACTGATCATATCTGATTAACCTTGAGTCTCCCACTGAAGCAACATCCTGTGTGTGTGTGTGTGTGTGTGTGTGTGTGTGTGTGTGTGTAGGTGTGTGTGTGTGTGTGTGTGTGTGTGTGTAGGTGTGTAAGCGCCTCTTCCACTGGACCGGAATGCAGCAGAGCAGCGTCTGTATGTGCAGATAAAATATGTTGCGACACAACGCTGCACTGAGTTTTAAAAACAAGAAGAGAAAGTTCAAATGTTTCTGAGTTTATTACAAAAACATCAACACGTAGAGGATGAAGAAATTAACTCTGCTGTGACGTAAAAGTACGATTCAGCATCTCCGAATTAAAAACAAACTCCAATAACTGATCAGATCTCTGACAGCTTTGCATTAACTTTTACTGCAAAGTTCGACTTTGGACTAAAGCATCAACACATCAAAGAATTTAAACAGAATTTTAAAGGAAATATTCTTCTTTCCGTTGTTGTTTTTTCATTTTTTTAAATTTTTATTTATTTATTTTTTTGACCGAAAAGACAATTTCCTTGGCAACAATTAAACATTTCTTTTTCTTTAAAACAGGAGCTAAAGGCTGAATCAGGAGCTAAAGGCTAAAACAGGAGCTAAAGGCTGAATCAGGAGCTAAAGGCTAAAACAGGAGCTAATGGCTAAACAGGAGCTAAAGGCTAAGACAGGAGCAAAAGGCTAAGACAGGAGCTAAAGGCTAAACCAGGAGCTTAAGGCTAAAACAGGAGCTAAAGGCTAAAACAGGAGCTAAAGGCTAAATCAGGAGCTAAAGTCAAAATCAGGAGCTAAAGGCTAAAACAGGAGCTAAAGGCTAAAACAGGAGCTAAAGGCTAAAACAGGAGCTAAAGGCTAAAACAGGAGCTAAAGGCTAAAACAGGAGCTAAAGGCTAAAACAGGAGCTAAAGGCTAAAACAGGAGCTAAGGGCTAAAACAGGAGCTAAAGGCTAAAACAGGAGCTAAAGGCTAAAACAGGAACTAAAGGCTAAAACAGGAGCTAAGGGCTAAACCAGGCGCTAAAGGCTAAAACAGGAGCTAAAGGCTAAACCAGGAGCTAAAGGCTAAAANCCACCTGACATGGAAATTGTTCCAGTCACCAATGAAGTGAAAAAACCTTTTTTATCAGTATTTCAGAGAAATCTACAAACTTTTCCACTTGGTCACAAATGTCATTTGGGCTCCTCTGGCTGATGCAGTTTCCTGTTTCCTGTTTTATTCTCTTCACTTTAAAATAAAAGTCTAATGTTACGGTTGCACCACCCTGACATTTGACAAGGTGAAAATTACGGGACAAAAGTTTTTGACATTTCTCAACAGCTTTAAAATTCTTTTTATTTGCAAAGAATGTTTTATTTAAAAAGGTTGAAGCATAAAATAATGCCACTGTATTTTTAATTTCCATTTACAATAACTGACATTCAATTTTTAGAGTTTAATTACTGTGGATACTTGTCAGGACGGTTGCACCACCTGACATTTTGGGGGTTTGAGGAACCAAAACACAAAAAAACATGTTATATTTTAATAGTTTAAAGATGTGTTCAAATAACACAGGTTTCATAGAATAAAGAAATACATGTGATGAAATACTCAATTCATGATGGAAGGAAATATTGCACTCAGACACAAAAAAAGGGGACGTCACCTCATTGACCCATTATAAAAAACCACAAGCTATGTTCATTTCTAAGCACACAATACTTTTTTTAATCAATTGAATTCAGACTTTTTGCAGCTTTTGGACCATTTTTGCAACTTTTTGACTGTTTTCCAAGTTTTCTCCCATGTTTTGTTTTTTACCACCTGTTTTTACTGCTTTTTGACCATTATTGCCACCTTAAATATATTTTCATCACCATGACTTAACCCTATAAAACCAAACAGATCATGTTTGATGCATTAACTCAAAGACCTCTATCTCATCAGAACGATAATAGTTTCTTTAAAACCTGTTAAAAATATTTTCAAAAAAGAAGTCGCAGCAAAAAGACATTGAGATAGTTACTTTTTTTCAATTAAATAAGTGTTTTCTGCGTGAAATAAATGCATATTTACTAAAAAACTTTAATAAAACAGATTAAAAAAGCCCCAAAAATTGCCCAGTGTGTTTAATGTGATACAAGAAATATATCATGACTGAAATGATAAAGCAATATTTTTATGTGGATTGTTTGAAAAGGGTTTAAAAAAACGTTCTTTTTTTATTCTGACACATTTAAGGTTTAGGGAATATTGAACTGAATAAGATTACCCCCCTCTGATTGGCCAGGCTTCTAGAGGCTGACCTTGGTGTTTGAGGCCCTGGCCCTGGAATCTGTATTGATTTCTGCATCATATGAATATGTTGAGGTTTGAAAACCTGAGTGTTTGTGATTTCAGATGTTGACCCTGAGGACTCGTACCTGATCAGCGTGTTCCCGGTCTACAACCAGCGGTGTGGACTTCCTCAGGCTCTTCCTGCCAGTCTGCAGCGGGGGGGTAAACACTGTTTAGGGTTTTCTTTAAAGGGACCCCGACTGTAAGGACTAACAGACATGAATCTGCTTAAATGTTTGTCTCAAACTAGAATTTGTTGTTAAAGACATAACAAATTGGTTTTTCTTTAAAAAAAATACAGTTTAAAACACAGTTTATATCCTTCAGCCATTGTTTTACTGCAGCAATGCATTCTGGGTTGATGATGTAGATTGGTTGCTTGGTGCCGAGCATCTGGATTTGGCCGTTTCCTCACTACTAGTCTCTGTAAGTCATGAGGTTTGAGGAGGGAAAAAACATAATAATGCCACATGTGGCTGCTTTTGGGTGAAAGGTCAATAACCTGAGATATCAAAGTTGAAATTCTGAGACAAAATGTCAAGTTTTTGGGAAAACAAAGACAAAATCGTAAGATAAAAAGTCAAAATTTTGAGTTAAAAGTCAAAAATTGGAGATAAAAGAAAAGAAAGTCAAAATTATAAGATAAGTGGTCAGTAATTTAGGATAAAAAAGTTTTTAATATGAGATAAATGTCAATAATTTAAGATGAAAAAGTTGAAATTCAGAGACAAAGTGCTGATTTTTTGGGGGATAAAAACGTCAAAATCATGGGAAAAAGTCAGAATTATGAGATTAAGAGCCCAATTTGGGATACAAGTCAATAATTTGAGATAAAAAGTCAAAATGATGAGATCTAAGTCACTGCACTTTTCAGTCCAAAGGAAACAAGGAGACTGATGTTAGTCTGCACAGCTTCCCAAAAGACAAGAAAAGAAGGAAGTTGTGGGAAATGGCTTGTGGGCGTAAACAACTTCCCATGGAGCCGCGGCTATGTTCTGGCCACTTCTCCCCAGAAGCATTTGCTGCATTTAGCCGGCCCATGNACAGGAGCTAAAGGCTAAGACAGGAGCAAGAGGCTAAAACAGGAGCTAAAGGCTAAAACAGGAGCAAGAGGCTAAAACAGGAGCTAAAGGCTAAAACAGGAGTTAGGGGCTGAAACAGGAGCTAAAGGCTAAAACAGGAGCTTAGGGCTAAATCAGGAGCTAAAGGCTAAGACAGGAGCTAAAGGCTAAAACAGGAGCGAAAGGCTAAATCAGGAGCTAAAGGCTAAAACAGGAGCTAAAGGCTAAAACAGGAGCAAGAGGCTTTAACAGGAGCTAAGAGGCTAAAACAGGAGCTAAAGCTAAAACAGGAGCTAAAGGCTAAAACAGGAGCTTAAGGCTTTAACAGGAGCTAAAGGCTAAAACAGGAGTTTAAGGCTAAATCAGGAGCTAAAGGCTAAAACAGAAATGTCTTAGAGCACCGAGCTGTGAGGAGCTAAGCTAAATGTAGCTGCTACTAAACTACGCCACAAATTTCCAAAGTTTGTTTGTTGAAATGTTTCGTAGTTTTTGTGGATTTAGTAATTTCACACTGAAAACATTTGTCTAAACTGAATTTATGATTTATAATCCTGTTTTTTCTGCAGCGCTCCCTGACATCAGAAACCTGTGGGTCTCCAGTTCGACTGAAACTCTTCTCGTCCAATGGGAGACCTCCTCAGATGCCCCGCCCCCTCTCCTGCCTGTCGGTCATTTTGCCGTTGTGTGGCGCTCTGAGACTGGAGCGTCCACGACCCGCTGGACCAGAGTGGAAAACTCCAGCAGCTTTTCTGTGATTCCAGGTGAACTCATCAACCACCTGCTGCCTGTTTCTGTTTTCTCTGAGGCTTTAAAATGTTTCTGAGCTCATCAGATAATACAACCACCAAAACAACTTT
Source organism: Thalassoma bifasciatum (assembly GCA_008086565.1). NCBI lineage: Eukaryota > Metazoa > Chordata > Actinopteri > Labriformes > Labridae > Thalassoma > Thalassoma bifasciatum. Next base: position 21,594 of record RPOG01004275.1, read on the forward strand.
CTCTCTAATTTCCTCTCTTATCAAACACTATCTAATTATCTGACACATGAGGGCGTGTGGTGTTGCAGCTGCGGGTCAGAAATGCTTATTTTAGTTTTTAATGTTGATGTGAGATAAAACACAGGAAACATCCTTTAGATATGAAAGTCTCTTATTTACTCTCTAACAGCAGCAGGGTCAATGACAAAAAGAGGGTCTAAAAACTTATTTCTGAGAGAAGAATTATGTTTTCTAACAGATTTCAGTAGTTGACCAACATTTCAAAGTTTTTAGGTTCATTATTTTTTAGTATTTTTAATTTGAGCACCCAAAAATGTCAGGTGGTGCAACCAAATATATGAAAATATATTTATATGTTCCTGTTATTTTTTCTGTGTGAAATTATTGGCAAGTATCTCTCAAGTGTCTGTAGTGACTCATACATTTTCATTTTGTGTGTTTCATTTCTTTTATTTGTGAATAAGATAAATAATTTGATGTTAAAATAACATTTCACATTATTACATTGGTTGTACCACCTGACATGGAAATTGTTCCAGTCACCAATGAAGTGAAAAAACCTTTTTTATCAGTATTTCAGAGAAATCTACAAACTTTTCCACTTGGTCACAAATGTCATTTGGGCTCCTCTGGCTGATGCAGTTTCCTGTTTCCTGTTTTATTCTCTTCACTTTAAAATAAAAGTCTAATGTTACGGTTGCACCACCCTGACATTTGACAAGGTGAAAATTACGGGACAAAAGTTTTTTACATTTCTCAACAGCTTTAAAATTCTTTTTATTTGCAAAGAATGTTTTATTTAAAAAGGTTCAAGCATAAAATAATGCCACTGTATTTTTAATTTCCATTTACAATAACTGACATTCAATTTTTAGAGTTTAATTACTGTGGATACTTGTCAGGACGGTTGCACCACCTGACATTTTGGGGGTTTGAGGAACCAAAACACAAAAAAACATGTTATATTTTAATAGTTTAAAGATGTGTTCAAATAACACAGGTTTCATAGAATAAAGAAATACATGTGATGAAATACTCAATTCATGATGGAAGGAAATATTGCACTCAGACACAAAAAAAGGGGACGTCACCTCATTGACCCATTATAAAAAACCACAAGCTATGTTCATTTCTAAGCACACAATACTTTTTTTAATCAATTGAATTCAGACTTTTTGNGTCCCGTAATTTTCACCTTGTCAAATGTCAGGGTGGTGCAACCGTAACATTAGACTTTTATTTTAAAGTGAAGAGAATAAAACAGGAAACAGGAAACTGCATCAGCCAGAGGAGCCCAAATGACATTTGTGACCAAGTGGAAAAGTTTGTAGATTTCTCTGAAATACTGATAAAAAAGGTTTTTTCACTTCATTGGTGACTGGAACAATTTCCATGTCAGGTGGAACAACCAATGTAATAATGTGAAATGTTATTTTAACATCAAATTATTTATCTTATTCACAAATAAAAGAAATGAAACACACAAAATGAAAATGTATGAGTCACTACAGACACTTGAGAGATACTTGCCAATAATTTCACACAGAAAAAATAACAGGAACATATAAATATATTTTCATATATTTGGTTGCTCCACCTGACATTTTTGGGTGCTCAAATTAAAAATACTAAAAAATAATGAACCTAAAAACTTTGAAATGTTGGTCAACTACTGAAATCTGTTAGAAAACATAATTCTTCTCTCAGAAATATGTTTTTATCCATTTTCAAAGAACTTTTTAAAATTTTTAGACCCTCTTTGTCATTGACCCATTTACATGTTTATTAAATTTTATCTTTACTGTCCTTGCTCAACAATTCATCTCACGCTACTGAAATTAACCAGCAGTGCGTGAAGTTTTTTGTGCAAATTTATCATTATTTTTGTTGTAACTTCGCTCTCCTCCGTCTCCTCTCCAGCTCTATCTCTGTGGCCCGACCAATCACAGCACACCTTCCTCAACCTGGAACCCAGCTCTGAGTATTATCTGCTCCTATTGGCTGATAATTCCTCATGGAACATTTTCACCGTGACAACAGACTTTGGTGAGTTTGCTTTGTAAATATTGTGAAATATCTTTGGTATTTTTTTTCTAATCCACAGCATGGACAAAATTTATGATGACCTGTAAGTCTTAAAGAGGGGGTATCGTGTTGTTTTGAGTCTTTATTCTGTCCCTCTGGTGCCCCCGTAGTATCTGCTCATGATTTACAGCTCAAAAAAAATCCATATTTTTCTTTTATTGTTGTTTTAGAAAACCTTTAGTTTCAGCCTCAGTTTTAGCTGCTGTCTCTTTAAGACTCCTCGCTCCACAAACCCCCTTCACTCTGATTGGCCAGCCCTCTAAAGTCAGACCTTGGTGTTTGAGGCCGAGTTAAGAGATCTTTGTGTGATGACATTCTTCATTTAGAAAGTCTTGTGAAGGTTTCGTGCTAATTATCCAGGTTTTAAAGGATCATTTCGAGCACTTATAAGATTTATGAACATGTTTGAAATGAGCATAAGCTCGATAACCCCTCTTTAAACATCACATTAAAGCAAAGATGATGTTTTCAGTTGTGTTGCTGGTTTAATTTGTCATTTATGATAAATAAAAGTTAACTTCCTGTTTTTGAAGAGATGAGTTTGTAAAGCTCAAACTCTTCAATTTGCACACGTTAACACGCATTAAGGGGATTCTTTTTAGATTCCAAGTAAAACAAGCAACCCTGTGATTTTTCATTGAACTGAAAAGGTAAGAATCGAGGTCTAAATGAAGTTAGAAGTGTTTAAGTAAACGGAAAACTTATTAGATTGCGAACAGAAACTCGAATTTTAATTATAACGCAGAATATTCGAATGAAACTAAACAAAAAGCCCCTCAAAATTCACAAAACACAACCTCAAACTAAATATGAAACAAAATTACGTCACCCGATCGTCCCAAACAGTCTTTTAATAGTTTTTAAGTCCTTTCAGCGTCCTTTAACCGTGCTCCCTTTGTCCATGGAAACAAAAACCCTTAACGCCAGAAAACCGAAACGAAATAATCCCAAAGTCCTCGGCCGAAAAGTCAATGCAAAATAAAAATGATCAAAAAAGCCCAAAAGAAAATAATCCAATGGAGGAAATAATCCAAACTTTGGAAATCTTCGTTTTAGTGAATCGGCTCCAGCACACGGTGAAATTAAAGCTCAGAACGGCACAATTTAATTCACAAACACAGTTCTTTAAGTTTTCTTTTGTGCTGTAATGTTTTTATCACACTTCTCACACATACATTCACTTAAAACACTATGATTTTTGTTAGTTGCAGACCTTTGTCTGACTCTCTTTTTCTCTTTTCCCGCCACCTGCTCACTTTTTCCTCCTCTTCCTCCACGCCACATCCTTTATTTATAACTTTACGTGGCAACTTAATTGGACACATTTATTACATTTCGTGCCTTTTAGTTGACCAAACCCCTCTTTCAAACCCTTCTTTACACTGGAAAAGAATTATTTTGATTCTTTAAAAACACAGTTCATCACATTTCTTTCTTTTGCTTTGAGCACCTGTGTTTCATCATATTTTCGTTATTTCTTTTTCACACTCACACACTTTAATGTGCCACTGTCACAAACTGATGCTGTTTTGATTCAGATGAAGTCCCCGTGGTTGCCACGGCGACGCCCCTCCTGCTCCTGCTCCTGCTCCTCCTCGTCACCTTCGTCCTGTCCAGGACTGTGTGAGTCCAAAGAGCATCTTTACTCAAAGACTGAAAATAAAAACATCACATTTATAACGTTAAACTCGTCTTTAACGTCTCGATCTGATGGTTTCAGACTCATTTACAGTTTTATTTCTGCTCAGGTACAAGTCGTACTTTTTCCCGCTCATTTCCAGTCCTCGAGGAAGCACAACAGGACAGTGGCTCATGGACCCCAAACACTTGGTGAGCTGTTTTTTTTATTTATTCATGAAGGAAAATTCCAACATTTTAATCCTTATTCTTCACCTCAAAGCTCCAGTGAGGAACTCTCTGTTTGTGGTGCTTTTGGCGCCCCCTGTGGACACGAAGAGCCATAAAAATAAAAGCGTACTGGAAAAAAAAAAAAAAAACCCTCACAAGTGGACATGAATAAAAGGCATAAATTTGGCATTCGTACTCTCTGAGGGCCACTCTTGCATTTCCTTTCAGCAAATCCTGGATGCTGAAATGCTGAGCTTTGCATTCCAACATTAAGCACTTTCCTGCAGCAAATGTTAACCCTGTGGTGCATAGTGGTCACTACAGTGACACCTATTAAAAACTTATTTACTACTAAATTCAATGGTTCATGTGGTGGAAATTCATATTAGTCTGTGTCAGGATATTTTTATTCTTTTTAGGGCCTGAAAAAATGTTTTCAATTCTTTTTCCAAACATATATATTTTTAAAAATGTAATAGACAAACATTTGAGGGTGAAAAAGCTTAAATAACAACTAGACTCAGGGTTCTGAGAAAAGCCAAAATTTGACTATTTATCTAAAAATCTTCTTTTTAAATTTTTATTTTGCCTTTTATCTTTTCATTTTGTATTTATTTTGTATAATTTTGACCTAAATCTTAGAATTTTGACTTTTTATATCAAAATTTCAACTTTTTATCTCAAACATTGCCTTTATTTCAAAACGTAGACTTTTGTCATCTTAAAATTTTGACCTTAAATGAGAAAGTTTGGACTTTTTTCACATAATATTAAATTGATTTCTTAAACTCTGGAAGTTTCTTGACTTTTTGTCTCAGAATTTTGTCTTTATTTCTCAAAATTTCCACTTTTTATATTAAAATATTGAACTTTTATCTCAAAGTTTGAAACAATTCTTACCTTCAGTTTTTATTTTCATCCTCACATTAGAGTAAAAGCTTCTGATGTTTCAATGGTTTGATGTAATTTTCTGTCAAGTTTGTAAATGTTACTGTAAATTGTGAAAACTTCACTCAAGTTTGATTCAAAGAAAATCGTGAATCAAATAGAAATTGCTGTATCCGTCAGAAAATTCGTAATTAAATCTTTTTCTAAAACCGTTCAGCTCTAGTCTGGTGTAAAAAAAAAGGAACTCTCTTGAAGATGATTTTAAAAAGTGTTCAAATATTCATCAATTTAAGAATAAATATGAAAACAAAACAATGAAAATGGATGAAGAGGAATTTGAAAGGAAATAGAATTGTGTACATCGCATTGTACGAGCTGATAATTTAATTTGTGTATGAGGTCGTCTGTGTTTACTCGTTTTCTGAGAATGTGTTTTAATAAAAGCGACTCTTCAAACTACTCCTCTTCTATTTTGCATGGAATGATTTTTTTAACCTTATCATTTGCATAAGATGAAGTTTCTGTAATTTTTAATGCATACAAAATGAAATAAAATGAAATATCTGTTCCTGTTTGACAGAAACCAGCCGAGGGAAACGTCCTGGACATCGACGACTTCCACGTGACGGACGTTCTGGGAAAGAAAGGTCTGATCGTGGTCGCCACAAACTCTGACTCCTCATTGGAGAAAGAGCGGCGAGACGACGCCTCCATCACACGCCTCGTCCTCTCTCTGGACCCCGACTACGTCTCTGATGCTCCCGTGTTTCCAGACGCCGTCCTGGAGCCCCTCCACCCGCCCTACCACCCCGTCTACTCCGTGAACTACCCCCCCTCAGACCAGGGCCGTGAAAACCACGAGGTGGACGGCAGCTTTCTGCAGAAAGAGGAAGAGAGCAGACGGGGCTGCGAGGTTCCTCGTCAGAGAGAAACCGACTTCAGGAGTCTGTTTCAGGAGTTTGTGTCAAACTCTTCCTCCTTTCAGGAAGGAAGTGATGTGGAAACTAACGTCTCTCTGATCTGTGACAACGATTACATCGCCAACAGCTGCTTCAGCGCCCAAACTGCAGAAGGAGACAGACGTCCTGAGCACACGTAGACGATACAACCCTCACTCCAATTTAAAAACACTCTCCTCAATATTTAACCCTCTACAGCAGTGATTCCCAACCTATGGGTCGTGGCCCCCTGGTGGGCCGCAGAGGTATTGCAAGTGGGCCGCCAAATCATTTCCAAAATAGTCTGAAATTTAATGAAGAGGAATTATATACAGATACAAATATACAGAGTAATGTTTAAAATGTTAAAACTTTAAGGATAATAAGCATTTTCAAACATTTGTGTATAAGAAAAGTCCTGTAAGAAGGCATGTTCAAGCCCTATATATAACGTGACCCCAAATTTAACAAAGACATGAAATGCAACAATCAAAAAATGCGATAAAACTAGAAATGTAAAATAACAAATGTTGAATTACCCAAAAATGTCATCAAAATCAAAATTCAACACATTGTGGGCAAATGGTTGTTAAGTTTTGGGCTCTGCATCCGTTACATTATTGACCAGTTATTATGTTTTGGGTTTAATTGAATTTTTTTTCTTGTATCGGTCAACGTTACAAATTGAGCTCTAATATGGCCTAATACAGCCTTTGTACTCAAAGGGTCGGAGGTGGGCCGCTAAAATTTTTGAGACTTAAAAGTGGGCCCTGAACTAGAAAAGGTCGGGAACCACTGCCCTACAGGAAAAATCCTCTACGTGTAAACGAGCCTTAAACCAGGCGGATAGTGCAGCTCTAAGCAAACAGACTGTTTTCCAAACCTCCTCCTACTTCTGCTGAAATTCAGTTTGTAGTATCAGTTTGTGAAAACTTGGTAGATCTGTAGTAAACTACAAGTTCCCGGATGTTTCTACTGATCCGGGAAAATTTCTCAGTCTGTAACGGACCAGTCTACCTGGCGTACTGTTTCCCACAATGCACGGCGCTAATGCCGTTCGTCAGTTTGGGGGCGCTCAGGTTGAGGTGAATTACTGACACCTACTGGAATAAATCAGAATAAATTCAGCTCAACCTGAATTAGAATGAGTTAAAGAGGTGGGCCTTCAGCGTCTTTTCCGTAGTCTGTATAATGAGTGGACGTAACGACGTTCGGCTCAAACTGAAGCCTCCAGCAGATGCCCCGCCCCCTGGTGTCTGACTGCAGTATAGGTCATAAGCCCCGCCCCCTGGTGTCTGGCTGCAGTATAGGTCATAAGCCCCGCCCCCTGGTGTCTGGCTGCAGTATAGGTCATAAGCCCCGCCTCCCCATGTATTCCAGATATGAGCCGGGAAAACTTTAAAAAATTACGATACCTGGTAGAAACGTTTCTCTCATCCTTACTCTAAGGTGGTATGATGATGTCATCTGGCTGCATGGTGTTCAGGTGTTTTTTTTCTGAGAAGTTAGTTTCTCATTAGTTANAACAAACAGGAGCCTCAGTAGTATGTGTACCAGCCATAGACTGTATAATGAGTGGACGTAATGACATTCGGCTCAAACTGAAGCCTCCAGCAGATGCCCCGACCCCTGGTGTCTGGCTGCAGTATAGGTCATAAGCCCCGCCTCCCCATGTATTCCAGATATGAGCCGGGAAAACTTTAAAAAATTACGATACCTGGTAGAAACGTTTCTCTCATCCTTACTCTAAGGTGGTATGATGATGTCATCTGGCTGCATGGTGTTCAGGTGTTTTTTTTCTGAGAAGTTAGTTTCTCATTAGTTACTGGACGTTAAAAACCACGATATAAGTTTCGTTTTACGATAGTTGACAGCTGCCGTTCCTGAGTAGTTTTTATCGGGGATATAAGAAACTTCAGGAAAGAGCCAAAAGGAGACTAAACCTTCTGAAGAAGAAGAAATAAATATTTTTATTTCTCTTTTTTACTTGGCTCCACCGGAAATTCTCTACTGCACAGACTCTGGCTGCACAATGGCGGCTAGAGAAACGGGGTTTTTTGGCTTCAAAAACGTAGAACGGAGACAGGCGGAAGCACGCTGTTTATTATATATACAGTCATTGGACATAACGTGAAAGTTCAAATTTTTTCAACCAAAAAAAAAATTAAGACAAAACCAAAAAAACAGTTTAAATACCAGAGTTTTGAGGCTCTGTATTTAAAATCTTTAGGACTTAAAGGGAACAAAGGAGTTCTGGAATGTCGCCCTTATTCTCACTGAAGACAAAGGGCAACATTCCGGAATGTTCACACATGTGGGCGGAGACTCGGTGACATCATTCGTCGGTGGTCGAAGTTTGCGTTTTTGAAACCAGGCTGTAAACATGTTTATATTTGCTGTAAAAATCAGCTTTTTTAAATAAGTGTGTATGTGGTTGCTGTAGCTTTGGGGATCCCCCCCCCCCTTGTGAACACTTGAGGAACTGCAGTTTTTTTTTTTTTACACTCTTTGTTTCTATACTTGTTTTTTAAAACCGCTTGAGACGGACATGCTGGCGCCCCCTTGTGGCTGTGAAGTTCATGTTATATGAAGTGAAAGACAAGTTTTTCATGTTTTACGATGTTCATTTATTGTAAAATACAAGTTTGCGAAACAGTCAGTCAGCTTCTCTTCGTCTGTTTATTTCTCCACTAACACACAGGTGTGAGTTGACGAACGCCACCAACACGCAACGGAGCGGAGCCGGACCGCAAACGCATTCGGGGAACATGAGTCTGGTTCTTCTCCAGGTTCCTGTCTGTTCAAGGAAGTTAGTACGGGAACTTTATGATGTTTTTTTAACCCTCTGATGCATGAAATATGAAAGTGTCAGGATTTTTCCCTTGAGTGTTTTTATTTTTCTGAAGGCATGAAAAAAGTTTCCCAATTTTTTTTCAAATATTCGTAACTGAGCTTTCAACATAGAACAGTGTGAACTTAATGTTAAAAATAACTCTTTTTTAAATTTATTTTTGACTTCTTTTCTTTTTGTTATTTCATAAATTATCTTTTTTTAATGCTTTTGCGAAACATTTAACTCTCTTTCATCCATTTTAAAACTGAATAATTTATAGTTTATAAGCTTTTTCACCCTCAAATGTTTGTCAATAACATTTTTGAAAATATATATATGTTTGGAAAAAGAATTGAAAACATTTTTCAGGCCCTAAGAAGAATAAAAATATCCTGACACAGACTAATATGAATTTCCACCACATAAACCATTGAATTTAGGAGTAAATAACTTTTAAATAGGTGTTTACTGTTGTGACCACTATGACCACAGGGTTAAAAGCATCTCCAGACAGCACGAGTTATTTGGCACAATATAAATAAAGATTAATAGATGATCATATGATAAAAATAAACATTATTATTTAATGTTTCTAAGGTAAAATGAAGCTTTAAAGCTGAGGTAACTCTTCAGTCAGATTCTCTGCATGAACTTTAAAATGTAACTGAACCACTGCAGCACTTCAGACACAAACAATCAGCTCGAGTCGCAGTTTGGAGTCAGATCAAACCCAAACTGGTGTCGTTTAGTCTCCAGGTTTTTTCAGGTGAAACCAGAACCAGCTCAGAGTTTCAGTGTTTTCATTTCTCAGAGGTTGGAGTTGATGCCGATCCAGTGTCTGATCAGCTGGTGGGCGATGGTCTGTCTGGGCGGGACCACGAGGTTTGGTTGGGGACCTTTGAGCAAGGCTTCAGTCACCTGTGAAGAAAAAATAAAACAAAAACAGGACACTGAATATGTAGTAAAACTGAAAATTCTGATTACAAGCTGTTTTATACGGGTCAATGACAAAAACAGGGTCTAAAAACGTATTTAAAAGTTCTTTGAAAACGGAAATTTATGGTTCAGTTAGGTTTAGGTTAGGGTTAAGTTTGAGTTAAGTTATGGTAAGTTTAGGGTTCAATTACTGTTAAAGTAGGGTTAGGTTAGGGTCAAGTTTGGGTTAAGTTACAGTTAAGTCAGGGTTAAGTTTGAGTTAAAGTACGGTTAGGTTAGGGTTAAATTATGGTTAAGTTTGAGCTAAGTCAGGGTTAAGTTTGAGTTAAGTTATGGTTAGTTTAGGGTTCAATTACTGTTAAAGTAGGGTTAGGTTAGAGTTAAGTTTGGGTTAAGTTAGGGTTAAATTATGGTTTAGTCAGGGTTAAGTTTGAATTAGGTTAGGGTTAAATTAGGGTAAGGTTAGAGTTAAGTTTGGGTTAAGTTAGGGTACGTTAGGATTCAGTTACAGTTAGGTTAGAGTTAAGTCAGGGTTAAGTTTGAGTTATGGTTAGTTTAGGGTTCAATTACTGTTAAAGTAGGGTTAGGTTAGGGTCAAGTTTGGGTTAATTTACAGTTTAGTCAGGGTTAAGTTTGGGTTAAGTTACGGTTAGGTTTGGGTTAAATTATGGTTCAGTTAGGTTTAGGTTAGGGTTAAGTTTGATTTAGGGTTACATTACAGTTCATTTAGGGTTAGGTTATGGTTAAGTTACAGTTTGGTTTAGGTCTGGTAAGGTTACAGTTAGAAGAAGGAAACCTAAGGCCATTTCTAAAAAATGTTTAATCTGGATTTCAGTTTCATCAGTGAAACCATTTTTTATGGAAATAAGTAGTTTTTCTCTTTTTTGTTGTTGTTGTTTTTTTATAGTTTCAGATTTTTTTACTTTTCCGCAGCAAAGAAACGTTTTGTGATTTATCGTCGTTTGTGGATGTAATGTTGACGTTGGCCACTGGGGGGTGTTAGTGTTATGTAACTGTTGTGGAGGTAGTTGTCTTTTTTTTTTTTGACCTGTTGCCGCGTGAACCACTTGGCGTCCTCGATCTCGCTCTCGTCCACTTTGATGTCGGTGGATAACGCGACGGCGAGGCAGCCAATCATGAGAGAGGACGGCATCGGCCACGGCTGACAGGAGACGTAAGTGACCGGCCCCACCTTCACGCCGCTCTCCTCCTCCACCTCCCTCCTCACCGCCTCCTCCATGGACTCACCTGTAGGGGGCGGAGTCAGCGTTCATCACCATGTGGTTTTTTTCAAAGGGGTGCGTTTGATTTCGTTACCTGGCTCCACAAATCCAGCCAGACAGGAGAAGAGTCGAGCGGGAAAGATTTTCTTTCTTCCCAGTAAACACCGGTTTCCGTCGGGATGGACGACCAGCATGATGACCACGGGGTCTGAAACGCCACAGAGAGGGGGAGGAGCTAAGTCTGGATCCACAAACAGAAACTTTTCTTTACGCTGAAAGCTTCGTACCGACTCGAGGGTAGCAGGTGTTGTGGACGCCCTTCAGGCTGCGACACTCGGGGTTCAAACAGCTCCTCTTGTACCCGCCCTCCGCCATCTCCGTGCCGCTGCCGCACGTCGGGCAGAAGCCGTAGCGGCTGTGCCACGCCAACACGGAACGAGCCTGAGCCACCACACCTGGAGGTCGACACAGACGCTCACTCACATTTCTGGGTTTTAATCCTGGTTTAACACAAACTTCCATCATGTTTATGGGTCAAGTTCTTTGAAAATGGATAACAACATATTTCTGAGAGAAGAATTATGTTTTCTAACAGATTTCAGTAGTTGACCAACATTTCAAAGTTTTTAGGTTCATTATTTTTTAGTATTTTTAATTTGAGCACCCAAAAATGTCAGGTGGTGCAACCAAATATATGAAAATATATTTATATGTTCCTGTTATTTTTTCTGTGTCATTTCTTTTATTTGTGAATAAGATAAATAATTTGATGTTAAAATAACATTTCACATTATTACATTGGTTGTACCACCTGACATGGAAATTGTTCCAGTCACCAATGAAGTGAAAAAACCTTTTTTATCAGTATTTCAGAGAAATCTACAAACTTTTCCACTTGGTCACAAATGTCATTTGGGCTCCTCTGGCTGATGCAGTTTCCTGTTTCCTGTTTTATTCTCTTCACTTTAAAATAAAAGTCTAATGTTACGGTTGCACCACCCTGACATTTGACAAGGTGAAAATTACGGGACAAAAGTTTTTTACATTTCTCAACAGCTTTAAAATTCTTTTTATTTGCAAAGAATGTTTTATTTAAAAAGGTTGAAGCATAAAATAATGCCACTGTATTTTTAATTTCCATTTACAATAAGTGACATTCAATTTTTAGAGTTTAATTACTGTGGATACTTGTCAGGACGGTTGCACCACCTGACATTTTGGGGGTTTGAGGAACCAAAACACAAAAAAACATGTTATATTTTAATAGTTTAAAGATGTGTTCAAATAACACAGGTTTCATAGAATAAAGAAATACATGTGATGAAATACTCAATTCATGATGGAAGGAAATATTGCACTCAGACACAAAAAAGGGGACGACACCTCATTGACCCATATATCTTTTAAAGTTTCAGCATCTTTACCCCAAAAAAAGTCACACAAATGGAAAACTACCATTAAAATTCGGCTTTAGGAGAATTTTTATTGGTGCATATTAAGTCAAAATTCTGAAATAAAAAGTCAAAATTTGGAAGAAGAAAATTAGAAATTTTCAAATAAAAAGTTAAAATCATTCAGGTCACGTCAAAATTTTGAAAAAAGACAAACTCATTAGAAAAAAGTCAATATTTTGAACTAAAAATCAAAATTATGAGATAAAAAGTCAAAGTTTTGAGGTAAAGAATCAAAAATTTACGACAAGGTTAAAGTTAAAAAAAGTCAAATTTCTGGGAAAAAACTTGAAATTTTGAGCCAAGAAGTCAAAATTAGAAACAAAAAGTGGAAATTTTTTGAGATTAAGAGCTGAAATTTTTGGGTCATAAAGTCAAAATTCTGAAAAATCCCACTTGTCAGATATGAAATTGAATTTATGAGATAAAAAGTTCAAATTCTGATAAATGGGTCAAAGTTGTGCAGCAAAAAAAAAAGTTTAAAATTCTGAGAAAAAGGCCAACTTACACCATTTCTGTTTTCAATCTGTTAATTTTTTTAATTTATTCTTTTAATCTTTTTTCATATGTATTTATTTATATATATATATATATATATATATATATATATATATATATATATATATATATATATATATTTTTTTATATATATATATATATACAAATTAAACCTAACAAACTGAATAAAATCATCTCTTCGGTTTCTATTTTTCTCTCTTTGTTTTTTTACAGCCCTGCTCTGGAAACAGAAGAGTGTGAGGTGCTGCCACCTGCTGGTGTAAAACAGTCACAGCTCGAAAAAAAAAAAAAGTAAAAGCAGATAAATGAAATATCAGACAAAATAATATTCAGCATTTGTCAAATAAATCTATAAAAACTACAGAGACTTTATATATTTTTTTGTTATATTAATTTATTCTTCGACTTAATTTGATTGTTATCCTGTTTTATTCAAAGATTCAGAAAAACCTGCTGAGCCAGTGTTACAAACGCACACATTTGCATTTACACCCCAAGGCGTCAAATTTCATCCTGGTTTCAAGCTTAATAAATATATGACATAAATGTGATTTATCAAATATAACAGCAGGAATAATATAAATATAGACTAAAAAATAAAACAATAAAACTTGAGCTATTGCAGACAAATTTATTCTACTTTATATTTTGTTACTCAAAACACACAGTTTGAAATCACTTTGTGTGAAGGTTTGTAGGTTTATCTGGATTGTTGCTGTGGATCTACCAGCTGATGTGGGACGACCTGAGTCCTGCTGCTGTGGCTTTGACAGTTCTCCAGTTTTTCTTCTCTCTCTCTCTCTCTCTCTGATCTCTGTCTAACATGAGTCTGGTTCTGTCCGAGGTTTCTGCCGTTAAAGGGAAGTTTTTCCTCTCCACTGTAACTTTGATAAAAGCTGCTGCAAAGCTCTGAACTCATGGTGGATCAAGATGAGATAAGATTCCTTATCCTGTCTTGATGTTGGGTCTCTGTTAATAAAATAACTAAATACTCGAACATTAACAGGTATCAACCTGCTAATGTTTTGTAAAGTGTCTTGAGATAACGTTTGTTATGATTTGGCGCTTTATAAATAAAGATTGATTGATTGATTAAAGTCACGTTGTTGATTTTATTTCAATGAATAAAAATATTTTTCACCTCTCGGTTTTTCTATTTTGTTTGTTTGCAGGTTAACGTTTATTAAGGGATTAACAACAGGAGAACAAAATGAAGACAAAGTGTTGTAGGTGAATAAAAACCTGATTGTGCTGATTTTAAAGTGCTTTTATTGACTTATAAAATTTTAAATGGTCAAGCACCTGCTTATCTAACTGACTTGGTTAGACCATATGCACCTTCTCGTGCCTCTGCTCTCAGGGGTCTGACCTGCTGACGGCGCCTAAAGTCAGGAAAAAGACAGTTGGTGAGCGAGAGTTTTCTTTCTGTGCACCAACTCTCTGGAACAGTCTTCCCCTGGACGTAAGCCAGACGTGCTCTGTGGATGTTTTTAAGGCAAAGCTCAAGACCCACTTGTTTGCTTTGTGTTATATGTCTTGACTTGTTTTTATTGTTTATTGTTTGTTTTATTGATTGTTTTTACTACCTGTACAGCACTTTGACTGAAAGCGCTTTATAAATAAAATTATTGTTATTATTATTATTATAAATGTTTGGGTTTTTTTCTGCATTAAGGCTTGGAAAAGTTCAGAGATTTGACTTTGGGCTCAGATTAAATGTTTTTTGTTGTTTTTTCTCCTCACCTGCCTCGTCCTCGCTCAGTCTCAGCAGGTCTCTGTGCGGTAACTCGGGGAAACGACAGCCTCTCTCTCTGCTGCGCTTCAGGAGCTCGGCGGCGTCTTCGTCCGAGCCGATGGCGAACCAGGCGGGCGGCTCCTGAGGGACCTGGGAAGGAGAAGAAGAAGAAAAGGAGGAGGAGGAGGAGGTTTTCCGTCTCTCGACTCCCAGGAAGATGAGCAGAGACTCTGGTTTCTGGATCAGGTCTTTGACGTCCTCGTATCTGAAGCGGCACAGTTTGGCGTCTCCCTGAAACAGAGTGGACACATCAGGACGCCGCTCTCCGGTGACAGGAAGTGGTCACTCTGAACGAGCTTCTCCGTCACTTACGCCGTCGCCGTGGTCGTGGTCGGAGCGGCCGCTGATCATGGGGTTGAGGTTGGAGAAGAGGAGGAAGACCGTCCCCGCGTCGCTCTGCTTGGCCTCCATCCACGCCGCGTCCGTCCTCTTCCCGCTCAGACGGTCCAGCGTCTCTCTGCTGAAGTAGTTCTCCCTCTGGTGGAGGTCGGCGCCCGGCAGGACGCTCTGACAGGCGGCGTCCGCTCGGCCCAGCAGGTCGGAGACGTTTCTGTGACCCCAGAACTTCGAGATGTCGTAGGCGGTTTGAGACGAACCGTTCACTAGGAATTTATCACAGCTGAGAGAGAAAAAGACGTCTGTGATCTGTGTGTGTGTGTGTGTGTGTGTGTGTGTGTGTGTGTGTGTGTGTGTGTGGTTTCTGGAAAAAAGTCACATTTTCATGAGAAATAATCAAATTTAAAGTTAAAAAAAAAAAAAAAATTAAAAATCAAAGTCAAAATTTTAGACTCAATAAGTTGAGGTTAAAAAACATCAAAATTTTAGTTTTATCGTCAAGATTCTGAAAAAAAAGTCAATTATATAAGTTGAAAATCAAACTTTGAGTTGAAATGTCAAAATTTTGGTTAAAAAAAACAGATAAAGGTCAAAAAATTGAGTCTAAAACTCAAAATTTTGGAGAAAAAAGTGGAAATTTCATGTAAAATGGTCAAATTTAAAGTAAAAAAAATTATTTGAAAAAACAAGTCAAAATTATACTAAAATTTGATATAAGATTCAATAATTTGAGGTTAAAAAAACATTAAAATTTGAGTTAAAAAGTCAACATTCTTGAAAAAAAGTCAATTATTTAGGTTATAATTCAAACTTTGAGTTGAAACGTCAAAATTTTGGTAAAGAAAATCGATAAAGGTCAAAAATTTGAGTCTAAAACTCAAAATTTTGGAGAAAAAAGTGGAAATTTCATGAAAAATTGTCAACTTTAAAGTAAATCATTTGAGAAATCATAGTCAAAATTTTGACAAGAGGCTCAGTAATTTGACATTTTAAAAAAATTTAAAATTTGAGTTTAGAAGTCAAGATTCTGAATAAAGTCAGTTATTTAAATAAAAAATAAAATTTTGTGAATAAAAGTCAAGTTTTTGGGATAAAGAAAAAAATACATAAAGGTCAAAAATTTGAGATGAATAAAAATGAGTCTGAAAGTCAAAATTTTATGAGAAATAATCACATTTTTGGAAATCAAAGTCAAATTTCTGAGATGAAAAGTCACATTTCTTGGGCAGAGGTTGAGGTTCGTACCCCTGTGACAGCAGCTCCTCCACCACGCCGTAGTGTCCGTTTCGAGCGGCGAGCATCAGCGCCGTCCAGCCGCTGTCGCCCTTCTGGTTGATGAGCGAGGGGGCGTGGCTTAGCAGCGAGGTCACCTTACTCAGGTCTCCTCTGGCTGCAGCTTCCAGAAGCTTCTCCACCATCTCCTCCTTCGCGCTCAGCTGCAGGCTCGTCATCCTGAGCAGGGGGCGGAGGTCAGGACAGAAAACAAAACGCAGACGTAGACGTAGATGAAAGTTTGGCTCCTGGGGAAACTTTTACAGATTTTAGCTCTGAAGGTGACACAAAAAAACTTCAGCATTTGTTTTGGCGTCCAGATGGAACGACCAGGTGTGTTTTGGTTCCCAAGAGGCCACTTTGGCTCTTGACTGGCATCAACGGGGCTCTGAAGAAAGTTTCACTCCTAATTAGCTGCTCAATTAAATTTTGGCTCCTCACAGGGCACTTTTGGGTATTTTGGCTCCCAAAAAGATATTTACCCATAATTAGGCTCCAAAAAAACCCATGGAGCATGTGATTTGGCTCCAGAGGGAACTTTCAGGTGTGTTTTTGGTTTCTAAGAGGCCACTTTAGCTCGCGTTTTGTATCAAAGACAGCTCTTAATGGAGCTGAACGGTTTTAGAAAAAGATCTAATTACAATTTTTCTGACACATTCAGCGATTTTAATTCGATTCACTATTTTCTTTAAATCAAACTTTAGTGAAGTTTTCACAATTTACAGTAA
Source organism: Thalassoma bifasciatum (assembly GCA_008086565.1). NCBI lineage: Eukaryota > Metazoa > Chordata > Actinopteri > Labriformes > Labridae > Thalassoma > Thalassoma bifasciatum. The sequence continues at coordinate 38,446 of RPOG01004275.1, forward strand.
CATTTACAAACTTGACAGAAAATTACATCAAACCATTGAAACATCTAAAGCTTTTACTCTAATGTGAGGATGAAAATAAAAACTAAAGGTAAGAATTGTTTCAAACTTGAAACTTTGAGAAATAAAGAGAAAATTCTGAGACAAAAGTCAATGATTCCAGAGTTTAACAAATCAATTTAACATTATGTGAAAAAAGTCCAAACTTTCTCATTTAAGGTCAAAAGTCTAAGATAAAAAGTCTACATTTTGAAATAAACACATCTGAGATAAAAAGTTGAAATTTTGATATAAAAAGTCAAAACTCTAGTCAAGTCAAAATTATACGAAATAACTTTACATTTAAAAGAAGATTTTTCGATAAATAGTCGAATTTTGACTTCTATCAAATCCCAGAGTCTAAAACCTATTCCTGTTATTTCTAAACCGGACTTTTTAAATTGTATTTTTAGTTTTAAAAACTGAAGAACAGAAAGAGCTATCTTTGACTCTTAACTTTTAAAAATAATGTCGTGCAAAATATTTTAATTGTGTCAAGTTAAATAAAGTAAAATACAAAACAACTAAAAACAAAATTCAACAATAACAGGAAAAAAAGGATTTTTCCAACAGTCTCACACTCAAAGACAGGTGTGTGTGAAACAGCTGATATAACAGATCCTGGGTCAGTCAGGAGCAGGAAAAAATCACAGCTTTAACGATCACATGATCACCATGTTTGAAATTGAGATTTTGATCAGAAAACGATAAATCGTTCAGCTCTACTTTTGTGAATTTTGGCTCCCAACAGAAACAGTTTGAGGAACCAAAACACAAAAAAACATGTTATATTTTAATAGTTTAAAGATGTGTTCAAATAACACAGGTTTCATAGAATAAAGAAATACATGTGATGAAATACGCATAGTAAATTTACTGCACTTTATTCTGTATATATATATAATATGATACCTGTAAAATTTTATAATCTTTATTCACCAGAGCATTTGTTATCTGTTAATAATTGCACTTCTGGTGAGAGGCCAAATCTAATTTCATTACTCTATACTTGTTTATGTGTAATGACTTAAAAGTTGAATCTCATCTCTTCTTATCTTATATTTTGACTCATAATAGGGAACTTCGGTGTATTTTGGCTCATTAAAGTAAATTTTGTCTCCCATGAGGACACTTTAAAACATGTTTTGGCTCCTAAAAGTTCAGTTTATCATATTTGTAACAGCCAAAGTTTGCAGATTGGTGTGTTTCATAAACCAGGAGGGAAAACAAACCTCATTTTAATACAATCTGTGTAATTTATGTAACTTTAGCCACAAACCAGTCACAGTGAACTTTGTACTCCTTCATTCTTCTGCAGAGGAAAAGTCTCTCATTGGTGGAACCAGCTGTCAATCACACTCTAAGCCCCGCCCACCACGTCACACTGTTACAAAACTCTCATTCAGTGAAACACCTTCACACTCAGGTGTGTTATTAACCTGGTGGAAAGTTATTCAGTTATTTATTCAGTGAATCACTTCTCAAAAATCTCCTGTCACTTTAAATAAATTCTGTCATTATAGTTTATGCGCTGTGGTGCGTTCAGGTGTCAACACATAAACCGTAAAAACAGCTTAATAATCAGCTTCATTATGAGATTGTTGTCATCTTAATAATAAGTGAAAGCTGTGAATTAAATTAACTTCAGACTGAATCAGCTGACAGTGATGAATAAAGGAGGATTTTAGAGGTTTCAGAGTTAAAATCTCTGTCACTGTTCGCGGAAACTTCTCCTCCGTTTGTTCGTCTTTTATAACAAAAACTGAACATTTATGTCTCAAAAACTTGAATATAAATTAGAATAAAAGTCTCACCTTGGCTCTAACACCGGTGTTTTCCTCCTCGGTGCTGTGTATGAAGATGTTTTTGTGTTTAACAACCGGCAACGTGCTGCGTTCAAGAGCAACGGCGAAAAAACTGTGCTGCGTTCAAGAGCGTCGAGAAATATCGGAAAATTACAAGTCTTTACAAACGCTTCAAAAAAAAAAAAAAAAACGAAAAATACAGAATAAATATACCCACATCTTTGTCTATTCAGTCTGGCTTTTGTAATTTTATACCATATAAATGTTTTTTATTTACTTTTTTTATTTTTTTTTATCTCACATCTACAGGACAAGATAAAGGCCAATGGTTTAAAATAAAAATTTAAAAAAAAGAAGAAGAAAGAAAGAGAAATTTAAGTGCAACATTGTTCTGATTATTTTTCCAGGGGAAAAAAAAATCAGTAATTAGAGATTAAAGTCAGACTTCTTTTCTGAGAATACTGACTTTAATCTTGGATTTTATTTTATTTTTCTTAGAATCTAAATTTTTAAAAGTGCTAGTCCGTCTTTTTTTTTCTTATTTTTACAAGTGGCCCTTTTTCTTTTTTTTTGTAACTTATTCATTTTTATTCAAAGAGGAAAAAAATCAGAATTATTTTCGCTGAATTCTAACTATTTGGAAAAATAATAATCAAAAAACATTAGATCTTCAGGTTTTTTATTATTATGAGTATTATTATTAGTATAATTATTATTATTATTATTATTATTATTATTATTATTATTATTATTATTATTATTATTATTTTCATAGTTTTACATTAAATAAATCCTTTTTTATTATTATTTTTGGAATATTTATTGCCTTAATTCATCTTTAATTCTTATTTAAATATTTTATATATTCACCTATTTTATTTATTCTAATAATTCACGGTCTTATTGCTATGTTATTATCCTTATTATAAAATAATAATCAAAAGAATTATCAAAAAACATTAGATCTTCAAGTTTTTATTATTATATAATAATAATAATAATAATAATAATAATAATAATAATAATAATAAAAGTATCATCTGGATTAGGAAAAGAAATGTAATTTTTTTAGGAAAAATAATAATAAATCCGTACAACCTTATAAATAACGGAATTAAGTAGAAATTGAGAATAAGATTATAAAAAATATAAGTGGATAAAATAAATAAGATTATTAAGTGTCTCTTATTGCTATGTTATTATCCTTATTATAAAATAATAATCAAAAGAATTATCAAAAAACATTAGATCTTCAAGTTTTATAATAATAATAATAATAATAATAATAATAATAATAATAATAATAAAAGTATCATCTGGATTAGGAAAAGAAATGTAATTTTTTTAGGAAAAATAATAATAAATCCGTACAACCTTATAAATAACGGAATTAAGTAGAAATTGAGAATAAGATTATAAAAAATATAAGTGGATAAAATAAATAAGATTATTAAGTGTCTTTTATTGCTATGTTATTATCCTTAGAATTATGTTTTGCTGTTATTTTTCTTCAATGATTATTTTTCAATCCCTGTAAATCACTTTGAGTTTCATTTTTTATAAATGGTGCTTTAAAAAGAAAGAAATATATGAAATATACCAAACATTTGCAAGTGTCATCAACTTTCAAATGTGTCACGCTTTTGGTGCAGAAGTTTTAGAAGTTTTTTTAAAGTTTAATTAACCCTCTTAAAGTGTCAGAAAACTCAGACTCTGCATAAACGTGTGTTAATAAATTTATTGAATAAAGTAAAAATGATGTTACAATAAATACAGATAAACCAACTCCTGAGAATAAAATACCTTCATGATCGACAAACGTCGTCAGAACTTTATCATCATTTTAAAAAATGTTAAAATGAGTTAATGTTCACGTAAAACACACATTAAACAAACGACTGGTTAAAGATACAGGAACTGAAGACGGAAAATTATGAACATTTATTATTGTTTATAAACGTGTGTGTGTGTGTGTGTGTGTGTGTTAGGAGTAGAAGGTGAGGACGCTCTGGTGGTTTCCTCGGACCAGCAGCAAAGGGGGCAGGTCTTTGGACAGAGTTTCCAACCAGCACATGTAGAGGGCGCTAGACACCGTTCCTTTCCGGGCCAGAGGCATGCTCCTGCAGAGAGGAAACACACACATCACACACTGATTAAAAAAACTTAATACGACAGGTGAGAGGAGCAGGTAGTTTTGTTTTTTAATAAACTAATCTGGTTTTCAGTTTTGGAAACGTGGAACTACTGTTTACCACGCTACGTTTCAGAGCTTATAACTGTAGAAGCATAAAGTCAAAATTCATCAGTTTCTCCTCATTTGAAAGATTAAAGTCTCTAGTTTCAGAAAATGTCATGTTTTTATATGTGGCTAAAGTCCACATCAGGATAAAAGCAGCTGAAACACTTTTTGTTTTATCTTCGTTTTTTTTTTTTTTTATTGTTGTTGTTTTTGTTTTTTCAACTGATTTTTGAGCAGCATTAACTTCAAGATGCTTCATGTCAGACATAAAACATCCACCACGTCACTTCTACACCTTCTCATCTACATCTGAGTGAAATTTGAGCTTTTTAGGTAAAACTTTGTAGGAGTTAGAGAGTTTTTAGTCTCAGGTGACCAAGCAGTAACGCAGTCGAGTCAACGACTTCGCGCAAACAAAACCAGCCGCATCATTGCTCAGTGTCCTCTTTGTAGCCAACTTTTAGCGCTTTTCCACTCTACAATTCCAGCTCTACTCTACTCGTCTCTACTGGGTTTGGTTATCTTTTCCTCTAGCCCGACTACAGACTCACGGTGGGCGTGGATCTTATAACACAGCTGCGCTAAAGTGCTGCGCAGAAGTGCGTGCATGTTCATCTATGACGCCACACAAACATCATTTTGTACTAACATATGTGCCACCGTGGTCTTTAAAGGAAAAAAAAAAAGCTTTAAAAAGATTTCATTAAAGTAATACAGCGGCTCAATGTCTGTCGTCATGACAACGGAGGTAAACAACAGCCTGGTGCTGCTGCACGCGGAGGAAAACGAAGGAGCTGCTTCCTGACATCAACTCTTCCCTGGATCCAGTGAGATCACTTTAATTTTTGATTTTTGGGCCTGGTATAGCAGAGATTTGTTGTTGATCAATCATTCTTCTTTGAACTGGTTTTCCNCTTTGCTGTTAACTTCTTTTTGCTTTAAAAAGGACTTTTAACTTCTTTAGGAATCATGAAGGAGCATTTTAGGGCTGTATTTTGTCTTCATTCAGTCTGGTTCTGTGCCGTCAGGTTTAAATGTCATTAAAAACCCGTCGCTGACTTATTCCTTTGCCTCTTGTAAGTGATTTGTTCAGAGTCAGAAGCTGCAGAGACGACATTCTCTGACCAATGAGTGACCTGCAGTCCGTCCACGTCACCTTTTAGTATCAGCTTTACTCTCTTAGAACCAGGGTAGAGTAGGTACTAATAACTGGCGTCTGACGCGTAGTACCGCGCTGATGGAAACGCAACACAAACCGGGTAGAGGAGAGTAGAGTAGGGCTGAGACGAGTCAGTGGAAAAGCATGAGCATGTGATGAAAAAAAAAAAAAAAGTCAGTTGGTTTCAGATTTAGTTTCAATACATGATAACTTTTGGTATAATGTTAAAAAATTGAATATAGTATTTTTGCTGTTATTAACTTCTATACCCGAACTGATTTCATAAAACCAGACCCTGAAAATAATGAGAGACCGAAAAAAAACACATGTACAACAACTATTCCCTTCCTATGCTTAATTTTATTTTATTTTATTTTTTTACGTATTTTCATGACCTCTAATTTTTCTCTAATGTTTTTGTTCCTATAACTTCACTGATTGATGTAGTGAATTTGTGACAGAAATGCCAAATGTACTCATGGTTTATTTTATATATTTATGATAAAATAAAAACTTAAATCCGTGGCAGTAAACTACTAAACAGACCCAACAAAACAGTTAAAGCTGTTTGGGAAACATCCGTATTTCTGGTGGACGAAACAAATTTGATGCGTAAATTTTGCGGAGAGAAAATCGAGCGAGACAGGAAGTGGCGCCCGGAAATCCTCAAAAAAGAGGCTGAGACTTTCAAAATAAAACAAACCGAGTCGAAAATAGATTGTATGTAACTTGATTTCGGGAGATACACGGACAAAACGAGCGGAAACGCCAGGAGTCAACAGGTCTAAGGTTTTACAGCTCAACATGAGAGAAGACAGACTTGTTTACGGAGTTAGAAGCGCGGGAAATCCTCAAACTCGCGCCAATAAAACTGTCTCTCAGCTCTGCAGCTTAACGGACCGAACACGCAGCAGATGTGAGATGACGAACGCAGCGGAGACGCAACGGATGCAGTTTTATTTCCCCTGTACAGTGAATGGAGTTGATTTATCACTTTATCACTTGGGGATAAAACGTTTAGGAACAAATCAACCAGAGGATTTAGAGGGAACAAACAAACCAGGACCCTTTAATCAGGAACACTTGTTTCACCTGGAGCTCCAAAATAAGAGACTCTGACGTCATCCCTCTTCAAGAAGTGACAGGTGAGTCTCATTTACTTTTATTCTGAGTGGAAGTTTTTATAATGTAGTTTACATTTGATTTGAATTAAAGTGGAAGTTGTGTAAAGTGTAACTGAGTGTGTGTGTGGTTGGTGGTTTTGAAGATTTATTGCTGTGTATTGTGTGTGTGCGCCGTTCACACCATTGTGTGTTTTTATAGTTGTCACGCTGTTTATCGTATTGAATATTGGATATTGACAGATCTTGAACTCTGATTTTTGCTGGTGCTGTTATATGTGCTCAGATTTGCATAATTTGTGTGATGAAATAATTAAGCTGCACTTTAATTATCGTTAAAGTGGCTTTGATCACCTCTCACCTGGGTCAATGAGGTGACGTCCCCTTTTTGTGTCTGAGTGCAATATTTCCTTCCATCATGAATTGAGTATTTCATCACATGTATTTCTTTATTCTATGAAACCTGTGTTATTTGAACACATCTTTAAACTATTAAAATATAACATGTTTTTTTGTGTTTTGGTTCCTCAAACCCCCAAAATGTCAGGTGGTGCAACCGTCCTGACAAGTATCCACAGTAATTAAACTCTAAAAATTGAATGTCAGTTATTGTAAATGGAAATTAAAAATACAGNCATTGGTGACTGGAACAATTTCCATGTCAGGTGGAACAACCAATGTAATAATGTGAAATGTTATTTTAACATCAAATTATTTATCTTATTCACAAATAAAAGAAATGAAACACACAAAATGAAAATGTATGAGTCACTACAGACACTTGAGAGATACTTGCCAATAATTTCACACAGAAAAAATAACAGGAACATATAAATATATTTTCATATATTTGGTTGCACCACCTGACATTTTTGGGTGCTCAAATTAAAAATACTAAAAAATAATGAACCTAAAAACTTTGAAATGTTGGTCAACTACCGAAATCTTGAAATCTACCCTCTTGTTGTCATTGACCCACATATTAACATTTCTTTATAAATATGGATTAAATGGAAGCAGGTTTTCAATAAAAACAAAAGAAAAACTGAAGATGTCGATGCATTCCAGATTAATTTTCAATAACCACTAAATCCGTTGGCAGTGGTGGTTTGGAAAACCAGTTTCTGGTTGAGTGTTTTTATTTTCCTGCTGTGACGTGTTTGTGTTGTTGAGTTTTTGGTTCTTACATGACGATGAGTTTGGCCGAGTTGGAGTGTTCTTTCAGCAGCTCGTTCAGACGGATCTGACGGTTCGACTGAAAATCACAAACACAACAAACGCTTCACGTTAAACTTCACAAACAGCTCAGAGTGTGTGTGTGTGTGTGTGTGTGTGTGTGTGTGTGTGTGTGCTTTACCACCCCAGTTATGAAGATTTAACTCAGAGAAAAGTTAACTGCAGTGAATGAGATGACATCATTAATCAAATTTTAAATTCAAAAGTCAAAATTTTGAAATGATTAAGTCAAGATTATGAGACAATAGTTGAAATTTTGAGATACGAATCAACAAGTTGAGGTAAAAGATCTCAAAACTTGAATGGAAAAATCAATATTATATAAAAAGTCAATTATTTAAGTTAAAAAAGAATCTAATTTTTTCGTGTAAAAGTCAAAAAAAAAAAAATTAGACAGAGGTCAAAAATTTGAAATAAAATAATTGAGTGTAAAGTCAAAATTTTATGAAAAATAGTCAAATTTATGGTATAAAAAGTAAATTATTTGAGAAATTAAAGTCAAAATTCAGCAACAAAAAGTCAATAATTCTGAGATAAAGTTAAATTCATTGAAATTTTGCCTTTTTATCCCAAAATCTTTGACGTCATAAGTGCGAAAATAAAATAAAAAAGGAGAAATCTGAACAAAGCCAGTTTTCATTTTGATATTTTTAACTGACAGAAATTTTCCTAGTCCATTATTTCTGTTTTCGTTCTTCAAATATTTTTCCTTCAAATGTTTTTGGGGAGTGTTGTAAATAAATGTTTGGTTAGAGTTTCCTCTTTTTGGGTTTTCAGAATAAAAGCACCCTGATGTTAAATTAATCCAGCACAGAGACTCTGACAGATTCACATCACTTACACATTGACTGAACCTCCATAAATATTTTTATAGATCTGTGTGTGTGTGTGTGTGTGTGTGTGTGTGTGTGTGTGTGTGTGTGTGTACCTTGGCCTTGTAGAGCTCCAGCTCATTGTCCGTGATCCTCCACGGCTCCTGAGCTTTCAGTTTCTCCGCTGCCTCCTGCTCCATGTCGTCCTCCTTCAGTCTGAACGGCTCGATCAGCTCCTTAAATGTCAGTTTACTGCGGAGGAAACGCACACGCCACTTTAGCGCGGCTTCAACACGGCTTCAACACGGCTTCAACACGCTACAGGACGCCTCTGTGTTTGTTTTCCAAACCTCCTACTGTCACATGTAGTCTGTAGTGTGACTGTTTTGTTGGACCTGTTTAGTCGTATACTACTCTGGATTTCTGTTTCAGGAAGTGGAGCTGATGGTTTTTTTCTAATGTTTAACTTTATCATAAATAAATCCATGAGAACATTTCAGTCATTAATTCACCACATCAATCAGTGGAGAAGTTACAGGAGCAATAA
>RPOG01004276.1:0-47386 GCA_008086565.1 Thalassoma bifasciatum
AGTTTGGACCAAGTTTCCTGAGCCTTTGTAGCTCACACATCCCCAAAACATCAGTGATCCACCTCCGTGTTTCACAGTAGGAATGGTGGACCTTTCATCATAGGCCTTGTTGACTCCTCTCCAAATGGAACAATGTTTATGGTTGTGGACAAAAAGTTCACTTTTTGCTCTCATCACTCCAAATGACTTTGTTCCAGAAATTTTGAGGCTTGTCTCTGTGCTGTTTGGCGCATTATAAGCGAGATACTTAGTGACATTTGCGTAGAAATGTCTTTCTTCAGCCCATTTTTCCTCAAGTGCCTCCTTATTGTGCATCTTGAAACAGCCAGACCACATTCTTTCAGAGAGTCCTGTATTTCAGCTGAAGTTATTTGTGGGTTTTTCTTTGCATCCAGAACAATTTTCCTGTCAGTTGTAGCTGAAATGTTTGTTGGTCTACCTGATCATAATTACAAATGAAAATGTCTACATTAAGAGATAAAATGTCTAAATTTTTGGGAGAAACATCAAAATTATGAGATAAGCCAAAATTCTCTTCCAGACATGTCAAAATTAAGGGATAAAAGTCAAAATTTGGCGAGGAAATGTCTGAATTAAGAGATAAAAAGTAAAATAATGAGATAAAGGATCATAATTACAAATGAAAATGTCTAAATTATGGGATAAAAGGTCCAAAATTCGGGGAGATAAAAAGTAAAATAATGCGATAAAGGATCATAATTACAAATGAAAATGTCAAAATTATGAGATAAAAAGTCAAAATTTGGGGAGGAAGTGTCAAAATAAAGAGATAAAAAGTAAAATAATGTGACAAAGGATCATTATAACAAACGAAATTGTCAAAATGATGAGATAAAAAGTCTAAATTTTTGGGAGAAATGTCTTAATTAAGAGATACATTTTCCTGTCAGTTGTAGCTGAAATGTTTGTTGGTCTACCTGACCGTGGTTTGGTTTCAACAGAATCCCTCATTTTCCACTTCTTCATTAGAGTTTGAACTCTGCTTATTGGCATCCTCAGTTCCTTGGATATCTTTTTATATCCCTTTCCTGTTTGATACAGTTGGATTCACTTTTCCTGCAGAAACTTTGACAGTTCTTTTTCTTTGACTCAGAATCTAGAAATATCAGTGCAACACTGGATGAAAGATGTAAGGAACTTGTGTTCAGAGGATGGAAACTTTTGATCAGGGTCAAAGAGTAAACACAGTTGTTTAATAATAAATGTCCTCACCAACTACTAACCATGAGTGACAGAAAAAAGATTTGTTAAGATTTTTTAGCGAGTTTTATTTTGAAACTTCCTCTCTCGTCCTCACACACTGGACTCAGAAAGCAGATTTTGTTTGTACCGTGTTTTAATAGGTCACACTCTGGTAAACAACCATCCACAGACTGATGCAAACTTCTGAAAACGTTACAAGAACAACACGAGCGCCACTGACGGCGGCGCTCAGTACCCAACACCTCCATGCTTTAATGATGCTAAAAAGATTTCATCACAACAGCAATCCATGAAACATGCAGACGCGTCTCTTTAGAGTCTGGATGAGTTTGTGTTTCTGAGTTTTTAAGTTTTGGTGGAGTTTTGTCTCTGGAAAGGCATGAGGAGCTTGTGCGCTCGCAGTCTGAACTTCTGGTCCCTCACGCTGTAAATGATCACATTCCAGCAGCTGTTCGTCGCCAAAATCCAGAAGGCAAAGAAGGAAAAGTTGCACCATTTATTCCCCAGAACGTTCCCGACGACGAAGACGGCGATCGGCGTGAACGAGGCGGTGAACGCCACCGTCAGCGTTCCTATCGTTTTGGCCGCTTTGATGTCAGAGAACGTGGGTTTGGACGTGCTTTGGCACTCGCTCTCCGCCAGGTGTTTCCTGCGCCGCGAGTGCTGCCGGATGCTGGACAGAGAGATGATGTTGATGACCACGGTTCCTCCCAGGAGCGTGAAGTCGAAGACGGGGAAGAGGAGGAGGATGTTCCACGCCTGGCTCGGGAACTCGCCGATGGTCCCCAGAGCGTAGTTACACATCCGCGAGCAGGCGTTGTACTCCAGAGCGATCTCGCTGCTGAAAACCATCGGCGCCACCGCCAAGAGGAAGCTCCCCACCCAGGAGAGGATGATGAGGATCATCGTCCTCTTACGCGTGATCACGGAGTCTTTGTGCAACGGCCGCAACACGGCGATGCTGCGCTCGATCGTCAGGAGGAAAATGGTTGTTATGGAGACGAACGTGCATCCCGCAAAGATGGGGCCGATGACGTTACACGGGTGGAAGTTCACGGACTGAGAGTTGTAGGTCGTCCACTCGGGGGCGGAGTCTGTTACCATGAGGTGAACCTCCGCGTACACCGATAGAGGCACCACGAATATTCCCACAGCGAGGTCGGCCACGGCGAGCGACGCCTTCAGGTAACCCTGCGACGTCTTGAAGTGTTTCGTCCCCAGAAACACGGCGAGCGTGACCAAGTTCCCGAAGAGGATGGCGACGATGAGGAGCGCCATGAAGAGCACCATGAGGATCTTGTTGGTCATGGTGCAGCAGCACACGGTGCACGGCGCCGGGTCGCCGCGCCCCAGCGTGCTCGGAGTCCCCGTCTCGATCATCGGACTGCCGTGACGCTCACTCCATGACCTGAAGAAGAACAAACAGAAACAGACGTCAGATCAGAGACAATCTGCTGTGATTGGAAGACATTTGGCGGCGACATCTGGACGCTTTTGAGCGCCAGATGGACGTGAATCAGTCTCGCTTTAATCATCAGAACAAAACAAGAACAGACGAGTGGAACGTGAGTTTGATTCAAGCCTTAAAAAGAACCCGTACCCTGAATATTCTCTCTCCTTTCCACCAGAGGAATCCAGAGTTCAAACATATCAAAAGTGTTGTTTCATCAAATTATTCCAAGTGGTGAAATTTCTCCTGTAAAGTCCGTTGTTTGTCTGTCTGTCGTGTCCGTTCTCATCAATAACAGCAGCTTCACAGTCTTAGAGCATTTCCTCCTCAATGTCAATCTGACAAAGCTGCAAGTCTTTGTTTTCAACAGGGTTCTTGCTGCAGGTTTTCTGTTGAGTTTTCATCCCAGGACAGCTTGTGATAGACAACAAGCGCTCCCTGCTCGACTGACCAATAGCACACGCTGGTCTTGTGTAATAGCTCTATTAGAAGATAGTTTATCGGCTAACAGGCCCCTCAATCATATTTATGTGTGCAACATGAGAAGACGATTTATGACTGTGAACAAAAATTTTATAAACTTTGTTGAACTTCTCCATAAAGAGAGCAAAGTTGACTAAGAAGACGACACTGAGCACTGACGAAGCTGGTTTTGTTTGCGCAGAGTCTTCAGACAGTGAGTACAACACTTCAGACTAAAAACTCTCTAACTCCTACTAGTTTTTACCTAAAAAGCTCAAATTTCACTCAGATGTAGATGAAAAGGTGTGGAAGTGATGTGGCGGATGTTTTATGTCTGACATGAAGCATCTTGAAGTAAATGATGTTCAGAAGTTGGTTATATAAAAAACAAAGTGGGGAAAAAAAGGTGTTTCAGCTGCATTTGTGCTGATGTGGACTTTATTTATCACCAAACATCTCCCTCCACATGTATGTGTGCAACACAAAAGGAACAATCTATGACTGGGAACTACAATTTCATAATTTTCATGAGCAAAGTTGACTAAAAAGAGGACACTGAGCACTGGTGAAGCTGGTTTTGTTTGCACAGAGTCTTTGGACGAGAGCGTGGACAGTGAGTATGACTACCTGAGACTTAAAAACTCTCTAACTCCTACAAAGTTTTACCTAAAAAGCTCAAATTTCACCCAAATGTAGATGAGAAGGTGTAGAAGTGATGTGGTGGATGTTTTTCGTCTGACATGAAGCGTCTTGAAGTTAATGATGTTCAAAAATGGGTTATAAAAAAATTGGTTTTCGCTGCATTTATCCTGATGAGGACTTCATATATTACCAAACATCTCCCTCCACATTTATGTGTGCAACACAAGAGGAACAATCTGTGACTGTGAATTGCAATTTCATGCCTTTTGTGGACCCTTTTCACAAAGAGAGCAAAGTTGACTAAAAAGAGGACACTGAGCACTGGTGAAGCTGGTTTTGTTTGCACAGAGTCTGCAGATGAGAGCACGGACAGTGAGTATGACTCTGCCTGAGACTAACCTCTCTAACTCCTACAACGTTTTACTTAAAAAGCTCAAATTTCACCCAAATGTAGATGAGAAGGTGAAGACGTGATGTGATGGATGTTTTTCGTCTGACATGAAGCGTCTTGAAGTTAATGATGTTCAAATATTGGTTATAAAAAAACGAAGAGTAAAACCTGTTTTTGCTGCATTTATCCTGATGTGAACTTTATTTATTACCAAAAATCTCCCTCCATATGTATGTGTGCAACACAAAAGGAACAATCTATGACTGTGAACTACAATTTCATAATTTTCATGAGCAAAGTTGACTAAAAAGAAGACACTGAGCACTGACGAAGCTGGTTTTGTTTGCACAGAGTCTTTGGACGAGAGCGTGGACAGTGAATACAACTCTACCTGAGACTAAAAACTCTCTAACTCCTACAAAGTTTTACCTAGAAAGCTCAAATTTCACCCAGATGTAGATGAGAAGGTGTAGAAGTGATGTGGTGGATGTTTTATGTCTGACATGAAGCGTCTTGATGTTAATGATGTTCAAAAAGTGGTTATAAAAAAATTGGTTTTCGCTGCATTTATCCTGATGAGGACTTTATTTATTACCAAACATCTCCCTCCACATTTATGTGTGCAACACAAGAGGAACAATCTGTGACTGTGAATTACAATTTCATGCCTTTTGTGGACCCTTTTCACAAAGAGAGCAAAGTTGACTAAAAAGAGGACACTGAGCACTGATGAAGATGGTTTTGTTTGCACGGACGAGAGTGTGGACAGTGAGTACGACTCTACCTGAGACTAAAAACTCTCCAACTCCTACAAAGTCTTACCTAGAAAACTCAAATTTCCCCCAGATGTAGATGAGAAGGTGTAGAAGTGATGTGGTGCATGTTTTATATCTGACATGAAGCATTATGACATTTTCTGAAACTAGAGACTTGGGGTGTCACTGATGAATTTTGACGTTGTGGTTCTTCAGTTACGAGCTTTAAAACATAAAATGGTATAAAGGCCAGAATTTGGTGGATTGTAAGGGGTTAATGAACACATGTATAGATGGATGGATGGATGGATGGATGACACTCTGTACTCCAGAGCGATGATGTCATAATCTGGCTGGAACACAACAGCTGTCGTAGTAAACAAAACGCAGCTGGTGCTCGTGGTCGTTAATCCCCGAGACACAAATCCAACGCAGCAGAGGCACGAGGCGCGTTCCTGGACATCGTTTACTCACACTTCACCACTGCACACACACTTTACCACAACACACACAACCACTCAACATCTGAAACACACACCTAGAAGCTTCTACACTGCAAAAACTGAAATCTAAACAAGTCTTCCTCAATCATTTTTAATCCAAACTGTCTTTTTTAGTCTTGACATGAGCATCATTTGACTGACAAGTCCAGAAAAATGTCTTATTTCAAAATATTAAATGACAAGAATTAAGTCTGATTTGCTTGTAATAAGAAAACAAAATCTGCAAATGGAGAAAGGAAAGTTTGCTCATCAGGTTTCTTGGAACTATCTCACCCCACTTGCAGTTTTTTTTTCCTCATTACTTGTAACTGAGACCTCATTTTTATCTGTTAATAACTTGAAAAAGGACATTTTTCAGGACTGGTCTAATAAATGAGGCTCATATCAAGACTAAAAAGTCATTTTTTTACTGCAAATAAGACAAATTCTTGCTTAGATTTCATTTTTTTGCAGTGTGGATGTTTCTTCCAGAGTGTGAAGATCCTGAGGAAAGGAAACAGTATGGTTAGACTCTTTATCCAGGAGGGTTTTCTTTTATTTTTTAATCTGTTTTCATGTTTTTTATGATCATAAATGTGAGATCCACTCCGTCATCTCTCTTTCAAGTCTGACACTTCCTCTCCTCCTCCAGCTCTGTTTTCATTTCACTGTCCATCCATCTCCAGCGCGCAGCCATGCGTAAAGCTGCAGCGCATCACACAGCTAATAATCCCCGAGATGCACAGAGGAAAAACAGCAACAAAAAAAACTGTAAAACTCTGTGCATGAAACACCAAACCTGACATGAAAATTTACCGAGAGAAAACTGCAAACGATGCATTCGCTTTTGGAAGAAATACGCGCAAAGTTTCGTGAAAACGCGCAGATGTTTGCGTCTTTACGCGGAGGAGGAATCAGACTTTTACAGAACACACTCCCTCACATGTTTGCAGTGAAATAAGAAGATGATTTTACTCACTTTGAGCTTTAAATTCACTCCAGGACGCAACAGTCCACCCGTGCGTGAAGCTGCATTTTCCTCCTCTGCAGCTTAAATCATCCTGGAGCTTTTTTTTAAAAAAAAACGAGGATAAAAACAGAAACAGTCCATCATCAGAGGAGGAAGAGGAGGAGGAAGAGGTTCACTGTCTCATGTGTCTGCAGAAGGATGGATGGATGGATGGATGGATGGATGCAGACTCCGGGTGCTGCGCTCTCCTCCTCTCTCTCTGCTCCTCTTTGCTCCTGTGCGCGCGGAGGAGACGCTCCGAGTCTCTGCTTCCTCCTCAGACTGAAGATGATGATGATGATGATGATGATGATGATGATGATGATGAGCTCCTTCACTCCGCCCAGCGCCTGCAGTAACTTGACCACAGAGGAGGAGGATGGTGTTGTGTTTAGTTCCAGCGCCTCCAAACGGCTCATTAATCTGAACTGTCATGTTTTGGCTGCAGGAGAGAAAATATGGAGCTGCAAAATCTACAATATGCACAAAATCTTTTCTTTTTGATCTTGCATTTCTGCAAACAGAAAGCAGTGAGGATGATGAGAGTTTTGACTTTCAGATCTTGGACTAACGATCAGTTTTTGGGATTAAAGGGACAGTGAGGGATTTCTGAGTGATCTTAAAAAAGTCTCATCTCTGGGAATATGGCTGATTATAATCCATAATTTAAAATAATTTCTGATCAGGTCAGACTTTAAAGGATTTATTTACATTCAGTCGAAGTCTCTATGACAACACTACGCCTGCTAAAACCCAAGCTGAAGGCTAAAACACAAACACTGGCTAAAGGCTAAAACATAACCCAAAGGCTAAAACTCAACACTTGCGAAGCGCTTAGACACAAGCCTAAGGCTACAACATGAGCTAAAGGCTAAAACACAAACACTGGCAAAAGGCTATAACACAAACACTGGCCAAAGGCTAAAATACAAGCTAAAGGCTAGAGCACAGGTAAAAGCGAAAGAAATGCTAAAGACTAAAGAACAAGCACTAAAGGCTAAAACACGAGCTAAAGGCTAAAACACAGGTCAGTGGCTAAAAAAATGTCAAAGACTAAAGAACAAACGCTGGCGAAAGGCTAAATCACAAGCTAAAAGCTTAAACCGCACACTTGCTACAGGCTAAGACACAAACCAAGGGCTAAAACAAATGCTAAAGGCTAAAAACACAAACTCTGGCTGAAAGCTAAGACACAAGCTAAAGGCTAAAACATAACCCAAAGGCGAAAACCCAAGCACTTGTGAAGCGCTAAGACACAAGCTTGAGGCTAAAACACAAACACTGGCTTAATGCTAAAATACAAGCTAAAGGCTAGAGCACAGGTCAGAGGTGAAAGAAATGCTAAAGACTAAAGAACAAACACCTTAGGCTAAAACCCAAGCACTTGCAAGGCGCTAAGACACAAGCTTAAGGCTAAAACACGAGCTAAAGGCTAAAACACAAACACTGGCTAAAGGCTAAAACACAAACACTGGCTAAAGGCTAAAACACAAACACTTGCTAAAGGCTAAAATACAAGCTAAAGGCTAGAACACAGGTCAGAGGCGAAAGAAATGCTAAACCCTAAAATACAAACACTGGCTAAAGGCTAAAACATGAGTGAAAGGCTAAAAAAATGCTAAAGGCTAAAATACAAACACTGGCTAAAGGCTCCAACACAAGCTAAAGGCTAGATCAAATGCTAAAGGCTAAAACACACTGGCTAAGGTTTAAGACTCAAGATGAAGGCTAAGATACAAGCTTAAGGCTAAAAAATGCTAAGGTTAAAACACAAGCACAAGCTAAAGGCTAAAACAGAAGCTAAAGACTAAATCACAAACACTGGCTAAAGGCTAAGACACAAGATAAAGGCCAAGATACAAGGTAAAGACTAAAACATTGCTAAAAGCTAAAACACAAACACTGGCTTAAAGTTTAAACACAAGATGAAGGCTCATGGACGAGCTAAAAGCTAAAAAAAAAAAAAAGCCAAATGCTAAAACATAAGTGATGGCTAAAGGCTAACACACAAGCTAAAGGCTAAAAGCTAAAACATGAGCTAAAACACAAGCCCTGGCTTAAGGATTAAAGACAAGATAAAGACCTAGATACGAGCTAAAGGCTAAAAAAATAAGCCAAATGCTAAAACAAAAGCCAAAGACCCAGACACGGACTGAGGTCACTCCATGTGTCCCAGTTGTTGACAAAGGCACACTGAGGTGTCCTTAAGACATGCCATAAGTGGCCTATCAGGAGCCAAAAAAGTAAAGTTGACTCTTTAGGAGCCAAAACACTTGACAAAGTGTCCATTCAGGCACCAAAACTACTCTAAAGATTCTTCCTGGCAGCAAAAATACGCTTAAGTCTCCTCTCAGGAGCCAAAACATATTGTAGTTGCCCTTTTTTTGCTCCTGCTCAAAATGCCTGTGCACACCACTGCACAATGCCATGTTTAAAGAGGGGGTATTTCAGGTAACACTGCTCGATGTTCAGACAGAGTGTGTGCAGATCCTAAAATCTGTTTGTAGATTGTCACGGCCTCAAACACAGAGGTCGGCTCATAGCTCCACCCCCAAGCGGGCTGGCCAATCAGAGTGAAGGGGGCTTGTGGAGCAGGGGGCCTTAAAGCAACAGCAGCTAAAACTGGAAATAAAGATGTACTGAAACACCAGAAGGAGAAAAAAGACATTTTTCATTGGCTGTAAATCATGTTAAGATATTACAGGGAAACCAGAGGGACAAAGAAAGACTTTGAAAAAAAAAGCACAATACCCCCTCTTTAAAAAGCAAACACTTCTTTATAACTCTGGCAGTGTTTGACTCAAATAAGCTTCAAAAGACTTAAAATAAATCAAAATGTGATCATAATACTTGGAATCAGAGATAATCCTTCACGTTGGTGCAACTGTCCGCAAAATACGCATCAATAATCTTTGTGTTTGAAAGGCTGTACTCCGTTTAATTTTGTATGTTGTTTAAAAATCATTTAGAGAAGGAAACTTAATGTGATGTGTAAGAGTATTATTCCTTTAACAGCTGCCTGACGGCTCAGTCCGTCCAATCAGAGTCCAAATCTCTCCATCTTCTCTGCGTCTCTTCATCCTCCGTCTTTAACCTCTGAATCCTCCTCCGTCCTCCCGCGGAGCCGTAAACACGACAAACGGCCTCTAATAGTATCATTTCTCTGCAGCTTTGGCGCCCGTCCTGCTCGGGCAGCGGCGAACACGACAAAACAAAAGCATAATCCCGTGCTTCTCAGTGTGCGGTGGGTAATCCTTAATCCAGAGGTCAGAGCAGCGGCAGATCTCAGCGTTTCAGTTTAAAGCAGCAGAGCGACGATATTTACTCTCCCACCTGCAGATTCTCCAGAAAACGAAGACTAAAGGGTCATTACGCTGATTTCAAACTTTGTCCTCATGTTTCTTAAACTTATTTAACATCATAAACACTGAGCAGACAATGTGTGAGTCCTGCTGCCCCCTTGTGGCCGCAATGATGCTTTTTCTGTCACTTCTGACTAATTTTTCCTTTAATTAGACCTCGTATCACAGCCTCAGGGCTCCTGGATGTTTATAACACGCTCTCACATCGACTCCTCAGGGTCTCCAGGTTTTTAACGAGCGGCTGAAATATCACAAAGAGCTCTGAGAAAGTTGAGACGTCTTTTAAAAACAAGGACAAACAAACACAGAGACGCTTCTGCTTATAATAACAACCAACCAGACCAGGCAGCCGCTAACGGCCCTTTTCCACTGACCCGTCTTATCCCGACTCTACTCGCCTCTACCCGGTTTGTCAGACGCCAGTTTTTAGTACCTACTCTACCCTTGTTCCAAGAGAGTAAAGCTGATACTAAAAGGTGACGTGGACGGACTGCCGGTCACTCATTGGTCAGAGAATGTCGTCTCTGCAGCTTCTGACTCTGAACAAATCACTTACAAGAGGCAAAGGAATAAGTCAGCGACGGGTTTTTAATGACATTTAAACCTGACGGCACAGAACCAGACTGAATGAAGACAAAATACAGCCCTAAAATGCTCCTTCATGATTCCTAAAGAAGTTAAAAGTCCTTTGTAAACCAAAAAGAAGTTAACAGCAAAGATAGTTGGCTTTAAAGAGTCTTTTAAATTAAATTGAAGTTGGTCGGTGCAGGAGCGATCTGTCTGCCACGAGAGTCTTTAAGCACCAATCAGTCCATTAATCCATCATGTCCAAAGTCCCAATTCTTACATAAAAAGTCAAAATTTTGAGATGAGTAAGTCAAAATAATGGGATAAAGGTTTAGATAAGGAGATAAGAGTCAAAATTGTGAGATGAAAGTTAATTATTTGAGATGTCAAAGAACCAATTCTGAGATTAAAACTCCAAATTTAGAGATGAGAAAGTTGAAATTGGAAGATAAAAAGTCAGATTTTTAAGACAAAAAGTCAAAATCATGAGATAAAAGTTTAAATTATGAGATAAAAAATAAATAATGTGATGTGTCAAAGTCCAAATTCTGAGATAAAAAGTCCAATTTTTAAGATAAAAAGTCAAAGTTATGAGATAAAAGTTTAGATTTTGACATAAAAATTAACTGTTTGACTGAGTGTCTTGGATGTCATAGTTAACAGAGTAAATGGAAACATTGTTTTTCTTATTGTTTGTACTATAAAGTTTCCACAGGGAACCAAAAAGGAAAACCAGTTCAAAGAAGAATGATTGATCAACAAAAAATCTCTGCTATACCAGGCCCAAAAATCAAAAATTAAAGTGATCTCACTGGATCCAGGGAAGAGTTGATGTCAGGAAGCAGCTCCTTCGTTTTCCTCCGCGTGCAGCAGCACCAGGCTGTTGTTTACCGCCGTTGTCATGACGACCGACATTGAGCCGCTGTATTACTTTAATGAAATCTTTTTAAAGCTTTTTTTTTTCCTTTAAAGACCACGGTGGCACATATGTTAGTACAAAATGATGTTTGTGTGGCGTTATAGATGAACATGCACGCACTTCTGTGCAGCACTTTAGCGCAGCTGTGTTATAAGATCCACGCCCACCGTGAGTCTGGAGTCGGGCTAGAGGAAAAGAACCAAACCCAGTAGAGACGAGTAGAGTAGAGCTGGAATTGTAGAGTGGAAAAGCGCCATAAGAGGTTAAACACTCACAGAGATTCTCCGACATCATGATTCTCTGGCTGTGGAAACGTATCGACTGCTGTGATTTCTTATTTTCTCTTTGAAAGGAAAAACCGTTATCAAACTGCGTCTGTCTGACTCACAGAAAGAAAAACTCTGCTCTGGTTGTAAAAGTTTGTTTATTCTTTTCTTTCACTTCACCTGTTACAAAACAGCTTTTATCTTCTGCTCTAGTTTGAGGCTGAAAGAAAAAAGAGCCGTTCACACTTTTGATCCACTGACATTGAAGCAGATAAAAAAAAACATTTACTGATGTAATTTTTTTATGCATAAGTTTTCTGTGCAGTGGATTCTGCTCCGATTGAATAAATATGAATAAATTACTGTTTGATTGGTAGAAATATGAGGTTTAAATCCCTGCAGACGTCATTAAAACGACACGGGGAAGTTCTGCTGCTGCTGTGGTGTAATAATTATAATTTTAACTTTGAATAAATAATAAAGCACACTCCAGGATTTTTCATTTCTGTATTCATTTCAGCTGAGAGATAAATAAAACATCAGAGCTGAAGAGAAGCTCTGATGTAAAACAGTTTCCTGTTGATTTCTTCATCTGTTTGTGGTTTTAACAAAGGTTTCCTCTTTTTTTTTGTTGCTTTTTTTTCCTTTGAAGGTTTCAGTGCTCGTGGGTTAGTCTTTGAGTATCAAGATGAAACAAAAAAATGAGGTTAATGAGTTCAGGTCGCTTCACGTTGACGTTTATTGTGACGCTAAACTATTTTCCACAAACCGTTTTTCTGAGTTTTGTTTTTGAGAATCATTGAAGTGGATAAATCAAGCACCAAATTCTGCAGAGATTTTAAATTCCAACTTTTAAAGGTGTTCTTGTGGTTATTTGAACTCAGAAACTTGTTTTTCTGATATGACCTACAGCACTTGAAGGCAACACGCTGAGCAAATATTTGCACAAAAACAATAAAGTGTATCAGTTTGAACATTAAATATTTTGTCTTTGTGGTGTTTTCAATTAAATATAGGTTGAAGAGGATTTGCAAATCATTGTTTTCTGTTTTTGTTTACATTTTACACAACATCCCAACTTCATTAGAACTGGAGTTTGTAAACAATGAGTCACAACAACAACAACTAACTTATCTCTGCGGTAAAAATCCGCTTTTTGAATGAGTGTTTATGTGGTTTCTGCTGTTTCCGCACACACCCGCTAGTGCAGTGTTTCTCAACCTGTGGGTCCGGACCCCAATGAGGGTCGCGAGATGATTTTTTTGGGGGTCGCCAAATCATTTAGCAATATTTAAATTATCAAAAGTAAATTACAAAAATTCAGGCAGGGTTGTTTTAGTTGTTTTCTGCTTCATTATTTTTCAGAAATTTGTTACATCAGCTTAGTTTGGAGAATCTGAACTGTCATGTTTTACCTGAATGAGTCCAATGAGCAAAAGTTGACAAGTGTTTGTCTTATTTTTGATAAAAAATTGTCTCTTTATTCTTAATATGAGCCAAATTCAACTGATCAGTCTAGAAAATTTTCTTATTTCAAGTTCTTAAGAGCCAAAAACGAGGTCTGAATTGCTTGTCACAACTGTTAAAAATGGAATTAAAAAAAAAAAGCGTCTTGTATTCAAGAAACTTGACGAACAGTGGAAGATTCTTTTTTTATTTCAGAACTGAACAAACTGTGTTTCTGCCTGATAAGATTTATAAAGACTCCAAAAAGCTCGTTACACAAAAATGGGAAGATAAAAATGTTGACTTGTTCTTTTTAACGTTCAGAAACATAAACATTCAAAATGAACCATGGGCTGTTTTTCGTTAAGATTTTAATCGATTAATGTTGATTTTTGTATCAGATACTAGTGCATGTCAAACTTTGGGGTCAGGAATCAAAACGGTTGAGGATGGCTGCTCTAGTGGACACTCGAGGAACTGCAGTTTGCAGAATAATATGCCGCTTTTCCAGTCTCCCATTTTTTGCTACAAACTAACTTTTTTCCAAGTTATTTCCCAACATCTTGCCATTTTTGTCAACTTGGGCCATTTTCTGTCTTTCCTTCCTTTTTTTTATTTTTTTTTAACCATTTTTCACTGTTTTTCATCACTTTTTTCACCATTTTTGCTACTTTCTGAAATTTTAAAAAATTCCTCACAAAATTTTCTTGCTGAATTTTGTTGCTTTTGGGTCATTTTAGTCACTTTTCCCTCTTTTCTGGCACTTTTGGCATTTTTGCAGCAAACTTACTAATGTCCAACTTTGATCCGAACTTTCTTACCATTTTTGTTGACTTTGGCCATTTCTACACTTTTCACTGTTTTTGTGTCACTTTTTTTCACAATTTTTACAACTTTCTGACTTTTTTTTCCAAGTTTTTTCCAAATTGACATTAGCAAATGACATGAACAGTAACAATACTTACAGCACAGCAACAACAGCCCAACTGGGGCAGATTTTTCTATATTTTACTTACTTTTGACCTCTTTTTTTGCCACTTTGGGACCATTTTTTTTAAACCCTTGACACTATTTTCCAGTTTGTCTCCCAATTTACTTGCCTATTTTTGTTGTTTTTACCCATTTTTGACACTTTTCACCTCTTTTTTTCCACTTTTGGACCATTTTTTGCTACAAACTGACTTTTTTCCAAGTTATTTCCCAACATCTTGCCATTTTTGTCGACTTGGGCCATTTTCTTTCTTTCTTTCTTTCTTTCTTTTTTTTTTTTTTATTTTTTTTATTTTTACCATTTTTCACTGTTTTTCATCACTTTTTTCACCATTTTTGCTACTTTCTGAAATTTTAAAAAATTCCTCACAAAATTTTCTTGCTGAATTTTGTTGCTTTTGGGTCATTTTAGTCATATTTCCCTCTTTTCTGGCACTTTTGGTCCATTTTTTGCAGCAAACTTACTAATGTCCAACTTTGATCTGAACTTTCTTACCTTTTTTGTTGACTTTGGCCATTTCTACACTTTTCACCGTTTTTGTAGTTTCTGAAGTTTCCTCCAACATTTTCTTGCTAAATTAAGTCACTTTTGACTCTTTTTTGCCATTTTTTGCTACTTTTTGAGTATTTCCAGCTTTTATCCCAATTTAAATGCCAATTTTTGTTGCTTTTTTGGCAAGTTTGCTTCCTCAAACTAAGTTTTATTGCTACTCTTTGCTGTTTTTGCCTATTTTTACTACTTAGATTGTGTCTTTTTTTATAGGTAGTTTTTAACAGTTTGTCTCTTTGGTTGAGTAACTCTGGTGAAGAACAGAAAACATCTGCTGAAAAGAATGTCGCTGGTATTTTTACACATTTCAGGTTATAGAAATATTTCACTGTCTGTAATTAGAATATCGCAGAAACACATATTGTGATTTAATCTAATTTGTGATTAACTTCCCAGCCCTGATAGAAAACAGAGGAAACTTTCTGTTGTGTACTGAAATGTGTAAGTTGCACTGAAATCTGCAAAAACAGATGGAGATGTGATGTTATGTATTTGGCTCCTGCAGCCACATGAAAACGTATCTTTGAGTTTAACACTGAACCTCAGATTCCTCCTGCGGTGTGTGAATATGTATGGGTGGTCAGAAAGACGAGAAAATCACAAAAAAAAAATAGTACAAACCCACACTTATCCAGTGGCTCCAAAGAAGCTGAATGAGATCACACAGAAAGGAATAGAAACAGTCGACATCCCAGAAAATGTCACATCCGGATCACACAGAGAAACAAACCACAGGCCGTCATGGTACAGAGCTGCTGCAAGCACTTTTTCACCAGAAATAAACCAAAAACTGTATGTTCAGTTATTTTTATTCCCAGAAAGAACAACAAAAGTGAATCCAACTGTATAAAACAGGAAAGGGATATAAAAAGATATCCAAGGAACTGAGGATGCCAAAAAGCAGAGTTCAAACTCTAATGAAGAAGTGGAAAATGAGGGATTCTGTTGAAACCAAACCACGGTCAGGTAGACCAACAAACATTTCAGCTACAACTGACAGGAAAATTGTTCTGGATGCAAAGAAAAAACCACAAATAACTTCAGCTGAAATACAGGACTCTCTGAAAGAATGTGGTCTGGCTGTTTCAAGATGCACAATAAGGAGGCACTTGAGGAAAAATGGGCTGAAGAAAGACATTTCTACACAAATGCCATAAAGTTTCCTGCTTACAATACGACTGATTTTCCTCCATTTTAGTCAGTTTTCACTTCTTTTTTTGCCATTTTTGGACCAGGATTACTCCCATTTTTCTTGAAAATCTTTAATTGTTTTGCTTATTTGAAACATTTCACTCTTTTTGCCACTTGGGGTACCATTTTCTTTTTGAAACAAACTGACTATTTCCATTTTGAATTACAACTTTCTTGCCACTTTTTTTGATTTTCACCACTTTTACCACTTTCACTGTTTTATTACACATTAAAGGTTATAGAAATATTTCACTTGAATATTACAACAGGTCATTTTAGTCACTTTTCACTCTTTTTTTGACGATTTTGGCCCAATTTCTTTTGCAACAAACTCACTGTTTTCCAAATTTAATCTCATATTACCTACAATTTTTGTTGACTTTGGCCATTTCTACCACTTTACCATGCTTTAAGGTCATTTTAGTCCCTTTTCACTCTTTTTTTGCCACTTTTTGACCATTTTTTGCTACTTATTGAGTATTTCCAGGCTTCATCGCAACTTAAATGTAAATTTTTGTTGCTTATTTTGGCAATTTAGCACCTTTAATTAAGTTTTATTATTCTTTGCTGTTTTTGCCTCTTTTTACCACTTGTGTAGTTTCTTTTGTAAAGGTAGTTTTTAACAGTTTGTCTCTTTGGTTGAGTAACTCTGGTGTAGAACAGAAAACATCTGCTGTAAAAACTATAGCTGATGGTTTGACACATTTCAGGTTATAGAAATATTTCACTGTCTGTGATTAGAACATTGCAACAAGACAGATTGTGAGTTTATCAAATTTGCGATTGATTGCCCAGCCCTGGTTCCAACATGACAATGATCCAAAACACAAGGCCAAGTGGACCTGACATTGGCTACAGCAGAAGAAAGTGAAGGTTCTGGAGTGGCCATCTCAGTCTCACAAGACCAAGTCAAAGTTTTTAGCTAAAAGTTGGGGTTAGAAACTTAGAAAAAAAAAAAAAAAATGGGAAAAAAAATTCAATTTTTTTGAGATGAAAGAAAAAAAAATGAAAAAAAAATATCCAAATATTGAGATAACCCCCCCAACACACACACACACACACACAAACTTTGAGGGTAAGGACAAATTTGGACATGATTAGCTCAAAATTTTTTGACAAAAGGTCAAATTTGGGATAATTAAGTCAAAATCTGAGATACAAAGTTGAATTATGAGATTTTAAATTCAAATTCTTGAGATAAAAGATAAAAAAATAGCAAAAAGTCAAAGTTTTAGATAAAAAGTCAAACCTTAAGAAAAGACCAATATTTGAGATTAAGAACAAAAAAATGAAGGAAAAAAATTCAAGACAAAGTTCAAATCTGAGATAAAAAGTTGATATTTTAGAGAAGATGTCATAGTCTTGAAATTAAAAAGTGAAAAATTTTAGATGAAAAGACAACATTTGGGACCTGCCATTGGCTACAGCAGAATAAAGTGAAGGTTCTGGAGTGGCCATCTCAGTCTCCTGACCTCAATATCATTGAGCCACTCTGGGGAGATCTCAAACCTGCAGTTCATGCAAGACAGAGCAAGAATTTACAGGAACTGGAGGCTTTTTGCCAAGAAGAATGGTCAGTTTTACCATCTGAGAAAATAAAGACCCTCATCCACAACCAGCACAAAAGACTTCAAGCTGTCANTCAATATCATTGAGCCACTCTGGGGAGATCTCAAACCTGCAGTTCATGAAAGACAGAGCAAGAATTTACAGGAACTGGAGGCTTTTTGCCAAGAAGAATGGTCAGTTTTACCATCTGAGAAAATAAAGACCCTCATCCACAACCAGCACAAAAGACTTCAAGCTGTCATTGATGTTAAAGGGGAAATACACGCTGTTAAGAACTGGGGGAGGGAAACTTTTCATCAGGGTCATTCTGGAAGTTTCACGGTTGGTTGTTGTTAAATTTCTTCTTTTTGAACCTGTGACCTTTGAGTCCACATCCTGGTTTTCGTTCAGGTCTCTTTAAGAGTTCAGACTCAGAGCGGCGTCTCTCTGTGTCATCAGATAAGTGCAGAGGAAGCCGGAGGGGAAATTATACAGTATCCACTGAGAGATCACCACCACCACAGAGAGAGAGAGAGAGAGGGCGATGACACAGCAGCTCACACGGCGAGCAAGGGCGTGTGATGTGAGGCACGCCACCACCGCGTGCTGGATTAATTCACCCTGACTGTGACGTGCTCTTCTGTCTGTGGGGAAAGACGAGCACTGAAACACCCCCCCCCTCCCCTCTTCATAACTTCCTTCCCACCTCCCCTCCTGCTCCTCCTTTCGGCCCGCTCTCCACCGCCACCGCCGCCGCCACAGCTCGGCTGGGGGCTGACGCCGTGGCGACAGATGGGGGTTTGCAGCTGAGGCTGAGCTTCACGCTCGGCTGGACGGAGCGCGTCCGCTCACGGTCACGTTTGAGTGTGTGGTGATGTCATCCCTGGTCAGAGTTGCGTGTTGGAGCCATGCCGGGATGGGGGAGGGGTTGGCGAAGGGGGGGGGGGGGGTCGCCTCGTGTGCTGCTATAGGATCATAACAAGAGACAGAACCTGAACAGCTGCATCAGCTTTAAATTTATGTAACAGAGTTTTTTCCTGACACAGAGCTGATTATTCCACTCAGTATTTAAACACAGAAGCAAAAACAAAAACACTAACGCAGCTACTTTAACTGGATATTAAAAAAACTTTGTCTTTTTTCTTTCTTTTTCTTTTTGGACATGAACGAATAATTCAACATACATCATTCAAGTGGCCTAATAAGTCAATTGGATGTTTAAAAAAGAAGTGAGAGGAAGTAGAAACTTATTGAGTCCCACCCTTCCACCTTACACAACTATTTTCTAATTTAAGTAAATAATACTGATAATACAGCTATCACAACATAAGCAAAATATTCCAAATAAAAATGATCCGGTAATCCAAATGATAGTCAGAGAAGATCAAGTGACCATCATCCACCTTAGAAAATCTGTCTACAATTCCATCTTTGTATCTTTCAAGAATTGTGTTTCTACACAACTTCTTAAACTCCTCAATGCTTGGACGTTGTTTTTAAAAGTTTAACACATTTTTATCAACAATTCAAAGTGTTAAATACAAGATTTTAGAATATTAATGGAGTTTTGTTTTTGTGTCTCAACTTTTGTGAACATTAAATTCAAAATGAGGGGATATTTTCTTCCTTTCACAATAAAAATATTCCACTTCTACAATTTGTTATGTTTCCTTTCCTGTAAAATATCAACTTTAAAATATTTGTAAACCATCATTTTGAGTTATGGGGAGTAACTTATGCTCCATCACGGTACAAGTATATTATTTTAAATTTTAAATTACTGAGTAGGACAAACAGCAGTTCCTCAACTGTCCACTAGAGACTGTCCCAAAAGCTACCAGTTTCCCATTAGGCCCTGTTTTACACACAGTTATGTGTCAATTATTGTGTCAATTAGTCAATTATTGTAAATGGAAATTAAAAATACAGTGGCATTATTTTATGCTTGAACCTTTTTAAATAAAACATTCTTTGCAAATAAAAAGAATTTTAAAGCTGTTGAGAAATGTAAAAAACTTTTGTCCCGTAATTTTCACCTTGTCAAATGTCAGGGTGGTGCAACCGTAACATTAGACTTTTATTTTAAAGTGAAGAGAATAAAACAGGAAACAGGAAACTGCATCAGCCAGAGGAGCCCAAATGACATTTGTGACCAAGTGGAAAAGTTTGTAGATTTCTCTGAAATACTGNTGTCAGGTGGTACAACCAATGTAATAATGTGAAATGTTATTTTAACATCAAATTATTGATCTTATTCACAAATAAAAGAAATGAAACACACAAAATGAAAATGTATGAGTCACTACAGACACTTGAGAGATACTTGCCAATAATTTCACACAGAAAAAATAACAGGAACATATAAATATATTTTCATATATTTGGTTGCACCACCTGACATTTTTGGGTGCTCAAATTAAAAATACTAAAAAATAATGAAGCTAAAAACTTTGAAATGTTGGTCAAGTACTGAAATCTGTTAGAAAACATAATTCTTCTCTCAGAAATATGTTTTTATCCATTTTCAAAGAACTTTTAAAAAATACGTTTTTAGACCCTCTTTTTGTCATTGACCCATATGTCAACGTTCTTTCTCCTTTCATTTTGTGGCATTTCATATTTTATTTTATTATACTTTATTGTTTTCTTCTTGGGTACTTCTGATCTTGATTGAAAGTATGTGATGATGTTATCTGCTGAGACGTGTTTACAGTTTCTGTTTCTGTGTTTTTGTTTGTGTGTAGAGAAGAAAACAGCCTGAGGTTTCTCTCCGTTGGATGTTTAACCGTCTCTTTAATGTCTCTGTAACGTCTCCCGGCCGCTCGCTCCTATAGGAGTCGTCTTTCCCGCCTGTCAGAGCGTTTCCTCGGATATGAAACACAAACACTGACGTACAGTAAAGCCACATGTCTGCGGGGCGTCTGCACAGCTCAGCAGACACAAACAACAACAGACGCCGGCGTCCTCCTCCGTCAGCAGCCTCCGCGGCCTACGGCCCGTCACTCAAACGTGCTTAACTGACAGTTGCACTGATGCATCGTGGGTATTCAGAGCCTGAGTCAGCCCCTGCCTCAGACCTGACAACCTGATCACATGTCAGAGACGGAGGTGGAGGGAAGAGAGACACGGGTTTCTGCGACACGAAGAAACAGATTCAGTTTCAAACCTCGATGACAAAAACTGATAAAACGTGACAATTTTGAGAAGGTCACAGCTACTGAGGTTAAAAACGAGACACAATACCGTTATCAATGCCTCTAAACCAGCTGTTCCCAACATTTTCCAACCAAATCACAGTCAGGTAGAACAAAAAAACATTTCAGCTACAACTCACAGGAAATTTGTTCTGGATGCAAAGAAAAACCTGGAACATTTTTTGATGCTTTCTCCCAATTTTCTTGACAGTTTTTGTTGTGTTTTCCCATTTTTGACACTTTTGGACCATTTTGCAACAAACTGACTAAGTTTGCTTAAAATTTCCTTCTAAATTTTGTTGCTTGTAGGTCATTTTAGTCACTTTTCACTCTTTTTTTGACGATTTTGGACAATTTTTTTTGCAACAAACTCACTGTTTTCCAAATTTAATCTTAGACTACTTACAATTTTTGTTGACTTTGGCCATGTCTAACACTTTTCACTCTTTTTTGTCACTTTTTTTCACCATTTTTGTAGTTTCTGAAGTTTCCTCCAACATTTTCTTGCTAAATTTTTTGCTATAAGGTCAATTTAGTCCCTTTTCATTCTTTTTTGCCACTTTTTGACCATTTTTTGCTACTTATTGAGAATTTCAAGGCTGCATCACAACTTAAATGCAAATTTTTGTTGCTGTTTTGGCCATTTTTACACCTCTAATTAAGTTTTGTTTCTACTCTTTGCTGTTTTTGCCTCTTTTCCTCCACTTATATAGTTTCTTTTGTAAAGTTAGTTTTTAACAGTTTGTCTCTTTGGTTGAGTAACTCTGGTGTAGAACAGAAAACATCTGCTGTAAAAACTGTAGCTGATATTTTGACACATTTCCGGTTATAGAAATATTTCACTGTCTGACATTAGAATATTACAACAGGACAGATTGTGATTTAATCTAATTTGCGATTAATTGCTGGGCCTTGATAGACACCATCTGACAAAAGACGCCAAACAGCACAGAGACAAGCCTCAAAACTTCTGGAACAAAGTCATTTGGAGTGATGAGAGCAAAAGTGAACTTTTTGTCCACAACCATAAACATTGTTCCATTTGGAGAGGAGTCAACAAGGCCTATGATGAAAGGTCCACCATTCCTACTGTGAAACACGGAGGTGGATCACTGATGTTTTGGGGATGTGTGAGCTACAAAGGCTCAGGAAACTTGGTCCAAACTGATGAATGAAGGATGAATGCAGCATGTTATCAGAAAATACTGGAGGAAAATTTACACTCATCAGCCCAGAAGCTGCACATGAGACGTACTTGGACGTTCACACATGACAATGATCCAAAACACAAGGACAAGTGGACCTGCCATTGGCTACAGCAGAANGATAAAAGTCAAAATTAGCAAAAGGTCAAAGTTTTAGATAAAAAGTCAAACCTTGAGAAAAGACCAATATTTGAGATTAAGAACAAAAATTTAAGGGAAAAAAATCAAGATAAAGTTCAAGTCTGAGATAAAAAGTTGATATTTTAGAGAAGATGGCATAGTCTTGAAATTGAAAAGTGAAAAATTTTAAGATGAAAAGACAACATTTGGGTCCTGTCATTGGCTACAGCAGAATAAAGTGAAGGTTCTGGAGTGGCCATCTCAGTCTCCTGACCTCAATATCATTGAGCCACTCTGGGGAGATCTCAAACCTGCAGTTCATGCAAGACAGAGCAAGAATTTACAGGAACTGGAGGCTTTTTGCCAAGAAGAATGGTCAGTTTTACCATCTGAGAAAATAAAGACCCTCATCCACAACCAGCACAAAAGACTTCAAGCTGTCACTGATGTTAAAGGGGGAAATACACGCTGTTAAGAACTGGGGGAGGGAAACTTCTCATCAGGGTCATTCTGGAAGTTTCAGTTGTCTTTATGACTTAAAAAGAGTAAACACAGTTGTTTGTAAATAAATCTTCACCAACAACTAACCATGAGTGACAGAAGTTTTCATGTTTCAACTTCAAACGCCTCTTTCCAGCCAAACTTCTCACTTTTATCTGTGTAATAATTCTCAGAGATTCTGTTTGTGATGCCCTAAAGTCCCAGGAAACAGCTTTTACATAAAACCTTTACCCCTATAAGAGTGTAACTGAATGTCAGATGGATTTAATATCTGGAGGACAGGCGGGATATCAGAGAGCTTAACGGGAAGGCGACGGGTTAAATCCCGGTTACAGCTTTCGTTCCCATCAGCAGGACGCTGACAGACTGAGGCGGCAGGTCGTCTAAATGGAAATGAAGTTTTCTCAACTCTTTGTGGAAGTAATTCTGATTAAACTTTCACTTTAAATGAATGCAAATAGAGAATTAAACTCACAAAAGAAACTTTCCAAACCCATTAACTGGACTTTTGTGAAACCAAACCTTATTTATGGTACAATTTTCTCTTTTTTTGATTCTGTATTTTGCTTTTAATCCTCTCTCCACAGCAGTAACTTCTATTTTTTCTAAAGACGGGGGAGGATTGTAAGTGTTTTGTGCTCTTAAAGCTGAGCGAGATGATCTGATATGATTCAACATTACACAATAATCTCTCCACCCATCTTTTCTTCGTGCTGCTGCTTGTAAATATTTTTAAACGGGTACGAACGTGACATCGTTTACAGCGCAAATTACCTCTGAAGACTCTCGTAAATAAGCAGGAAGAAGAAGAGGGAGGAGTAAAAACCACAAAACGCAACCAGAATAGACAGATAAATGTCTTACTTACTACTTTTTTCCCTCATAATTTCATAATCTGAGCTTTGATATGGAAACACGTGTTTGGAGAAAAAGTTCACGTAGAAAAAAAACAGAGAGAGGATGCAGAAATTTCTCAGGAGAATTCAAAACATTTCCTTTTTCGTTCCCTAAGGGGCTTCATACTTTAGAAGGAGAAATGATCTGTTTGTTTTCCTGTTTGTTTGTTTTACCCTGCAGAGATTTCAACCACAAAAATAACCCCAGAGACTCAAACCTGCAGAGATTTACAGGAAAATAATTCACGCACATGCTTTAATAATTATTTCTAACCCTTGGAGTTGACTTTCACCTCTTTAATTGTCTTTTTTTTTTAGATCACGTTTCATCTTTTGTGAACTTCTGCTCGGTTATTAAGCTGTTTTTAAGTGTTTAAACCATCAAAATATGAATAAAGGGTGAATCCAACTGTATAAAACAGGAAAGGGATATAAAAAGATATCCAAGGAACTGAGGATGCCAATAAGCAGAGTTCAAACTCTAATGAAGAAGTGGAAAATGAGGGATTCTGTTGAAACCAAACCACAAAATTTCAGCTACAACTGACAGGAAAATTGTTCAGGATGCAAAGAAAAACCCACAAATAACTTCAGCTGAAATACAGGACTCTGGCAAATGACACAAAGCTTTTTGAGATAATAAAGTGGAAATTCTTGAATGAAATATAGAAATTTGGGAGCAATACTCAAAGATTGGAGATAAAAGGAAAAAAAAATGAGATTAATAGCCAAAGTTTTGAGACAAAAATTAAACTTTGAAATTAATAAAGGAAAAGCCAAAACATTGACATTTGGGATATTTAAGTCAAAATCTGAGAAACAAAGTCAAAAGTTTGCAAAAGTTTCTAAATAGAAAGTTCAACCTAGAGAAAATAAGTCCAATATTTTAGATTAAGAACAAAAAAAGGAGAAAAAACATTCTGATATGAATTTATGAGGTAAAAAGTCAATATTTCAGAGAAGAAGTCATAGTTCTGAAATTAAAAAGTGAGAAATTTTCCATGAAAAGTTGAAATTTAGGACCTGCCATTGGCTACGGCAGAATAAAGTGAAGGTTCTGGAGTGGCCATCTCAGTCTCCTGACCTCGATATCATCTCAAATCTGCAGTTCATGCAAGACAGAGCGAGAATTTACAGGAACTGGAGGCTTTTTGCTAAGAAGAATGGAAGGTTTCTGTTGAAACCAAACCACGGTCAGGTAGACCAACAAACATTTCAGCTACAACTGACAGGAAAATTGCTCTGGATGCAAAGAAAAACCTGGAACATTTTTTGATGCTGTCTCTCTGTCTTCTTAGTTCTCTCCCAATTTGCCTAATTTTGTTGTTTTTGTCCATTTTTGACACTTTGGGACCATTTTTTTGCAACAAACTGCAAACAGCAGTTCCTCAACTGTCCACTAGAGACTGTCCCAAAAGCTACCAGTTTCCCATTAGGCTCTGTTTTACACACAGTTATGTTTCCAGTTTGTTTCAAAAACAATTTTTGCTCCTGAAAATACTTATAAATCATCATCTTTTAAGATCAATCACTTGAAAATTTTGGCCTAATTACTTTTATCAAAAACTGATAAAACATGACAATTTTGAGAAAGTCAAAGCTGCTGAGGTTAAAAACGAGACAAAATACTGTTATTAGTGCCTCTAAACCAGCTGTTCCCAACATTTTCCAACCAAATCACAGTCAGGTAGACCAACAAACATTTCAGCTACAACTGACAGGAAAATTGTTCTGGATGCAAAGAAAAACCTGGAACATTTTTTGATTCTTTCTCCCAATTTTCTTGACAATTTTTGTTGTGTTTTCCCATTTTTGACACTTTTGGACCATTTTGCAACAAACTGACTTAGTTTGCTTAAAATTTCCTTCTAAATTTTGTTGCTTGTAGGTCATTTTAGTCACTTTTCACTCTTTTTTTTGGACAATTTTGGACAATTTTTTTTGCAACAAACTCACTGTTTTCCAAATTTGATCTTAGATTACTTACAATTTTTGTTGACTTTGGCCATTTCTACCACTTTTCACTCTTTTTTTGTCACTTTTTTTCACCATTTTTGTAGTTTCTGAAGTTTCCTCCAACATTTTCTTGCTAAATTTTTTGCTTTAAGGTCAATTTAGTCCCTTTTCATTCTTTTTTGCCACTTTTGGACCAGTTTTTGCTACTTATTGAGTATTTCCAGACTGCATAAAGCAGAGTTCAAACTCTAAAGAAGAAGTGGAAAATGAGGGATTCTGTTGAAACCAAACCACGGTCAGGTAGACCGACAAACATTTCAGCTACAACTGACAGGAAAATTGTTCTGGATGCAAAGAAAAACCTGGAACATTTTTTGATTCTTTCTCACTGAATTCTTGGTTCTCTCCCAATTTTCTTGCCTATTTTTGTTGTTTTTGTCCATTTTTGACACTTTGGGACCATTTTTTTGCAACAAACTGACAGATCTACAAGTTTGGTCCCAACTGTCTTACAATTATTATTGACTTTGCCCAATTCTACCACTTTTCACTGTTTTTGTCACTTTTTTCACCATTTTTGCTGCTTTCTGAATTTTTAAAAGTTTGTTCCACAATTTTCTTGCTAACTTTTGTCGCCTTTTGCCTATTTTAGTCACTTTTCGCCTTTTTTTGTAACATAACTGACTATTTCACAAGTTTAATCCTAAATTTCTTGACATTTTTGTTGACTTTGGCCAATTTTTTCCACTTTTCACTTGTTTTCATCACTTTTTTCCACCATTTTTGTTGTTTCCAAATATTTTTCCAAGTGTCCTCCAAAAAATTCTTTTTGAATTTTTTTCTTTTTGGACCATTTTAGTCACTTTTCACTCTTTTTTTGACACTTTTGGACCATTTTTTTGCAACAAACTGACAGATCTCCAAGTTTGGTCCCAACCGTCTTACAATTATTATTGACTTTGGCCAATTCTACCACTTTTCACTGTTTTTGTCACTTTTTTCACCATTTTTGCTGCTTTCTGAATTTTTAAAAGTTCCTTCTACAATTTTCTTGCTAACTTTTGTCGCCTTTTGCCTATTTTAGTCACTTTTCGCCTTTTTTTGTATCATAACTGACTATTTCACAAGTTTAATCCTAAATTTCTTGACATTTTTGTTGACTTTGGCCAATTTTTTCCACTTTTCACTTGTTTTCATCACTTTTTTCCACCATTTTTGTTGTTTCCAATTATTTTTCCAAGTTTCCTCCCAAAAAATTCTTTTTGATTTTTTTTCTTTTTCGACCATTTTAGTCACTTTTCACTCTTTTTTTGACACCTTTGGACCATTTTTAGAAACAAACTTACCATTTTCCACGCTTAATCCCAACTTTCTTACAACTTTTGTTGACTTTAGCCTTTTTAACCACTTTTCACTCATTTTCATCCCATTTGTGCTTCTTTCTGCATTTTTGAAAAATGTCCTCCTAAAATTTTCTTTAAAAAGTCAGGTTAGTGGACTTTGAGTTGTGATTGCCACAGTAAAAGTGAACTCTGAGGGTTAACTCCCCTTAAAAAATGAATGGAAATCATCTCTAATCTCTGATTTTGACTCAGGATTTCAGCGCAGTAAAAGTGATTAAAGTGACGTTTCAAAAAGCAAAAGAGGAAGTTAGATAGTAATTTTCCTCTGATGGTGACTCTGCAGTTCTGCCTCTAATCCTTTGCATGTTTGGTCCTGTTTAAACCCTGAACCAGGAGCTGCAGTTTCCTCCCAGCAGCTCCTGGCTCTGCTCGTGCTGCCTTCACTGGCCGTGGGAAAAATCAAACCCGTAACTTGTTGAGACTGGTCTGCGTCCGTCAGGAAGGACAAAGTGATTATGTAAAGTCTTTCTGCTCCGTGAGCTTTAAGAGTCAGTTTGAACTGGTCTTGAGGTCGTGGGTCAGTGGAAGCGTCAGGATGTTCTGGTTTAATGAACCGTGAAGAACGAGCTGCTCAACTTCACCTGCACAGTTTGTTTTTATTTTATCCGTCAGCAAAAATCCTTTCTCTGTATTATTTTGTCTATTCCTGAAATTCAGGGTGAGAAAAAGTTGTTTGATGTCTGAATTTTTTGTTGAGTAAGAATGAATATTAGTGCCACAGGGAAAACAAAAGATCACAGTGTAACGAGGAAAATGTCTTCACTTTACAAGATTAATGTAGAAATATTATAAGAAAAAGTTTTATTGTTCCAAGACAAAAGTTAGTTCAATGCACGATGAGATTAAAGGTTAACAGGTTTTAATGTTTTGAGAAAAAGGGTTTTAATGTTACAAAAGCAAAAAAAAAAAGGTTGTAATCCAATAAAAGAATATCCTGATGTTACAGATAAACAAAGTGATAAGAATAGGTTGTATGATTAGGAAAAAAAGTTAAAATGTTTCAAAACAAAAGTGTAAAAATTTAAGGGATGAAAGTCATAATATTGCAGAAGAATATCCAAAATTTAGACAATTAAATTTTCTTTTAAATCTCTTCTTAAAACGCACTTTTACCGTCTTGCTTTTATGTGATGTCGTCGTCGTTTTTTTATTCTTATTCCTGTTCTTCACCGCTACGATCTCTTCACCTCTTTATTTACTGTCCTCTTTTGTGTTTTTACCGCCCTCTTACAGAGTTGACTCACTTATTTATTTATCTATTGACCTCCATATTTATTCATTCGTTCACAAGTTAATCTTAATTATTTATGTTTTTATTTATTTATTCAATTATTTTTAACGAGCTGAGCGGTTCACTTATCATTTCAGGCTATTTTATCCTTTTTATTACCTTATTTATTCACATTGTTGTTTTTTATCCTCTCTATTGTTCCTGTTTTGCTTTTTTACTCCGTCTCCTATTTTTTTTATTTATTTATTTTTTTGTTCATTTCAGTGTTGTTCGCTATTTGATTCACTATTTGTTTGTTTGTTTGTTGATTTTGCTGTGGATCTCTGCTGTAAAGCACTTTGTGAACTGTTGTTTTTAAAGGTGCTCTGTAAATAAAGTTATTATTATTATTATTATTATAAATTTGAAAAGTTTTGAAATTCAGTTGTAATGTTACAAGAAAAAAAATAGATGTTACAAAATTAACTTTGTGATGCTACGATAAATAATTGAATATTATGTATAATAATATATATAAAAATTGTAAGTAATTGTATATAATTGAAATATTTTAAAAATAGAAGTTGGAATGTAGCAAAATAAAGGTCAGAATGTTATGAGACAAAAGTTAGAATTTTGTGAGACAAAAGTCGGAAAGTTCTGATATTAAAGTCATAAGGTTACAAAACTAACATTGTTATGTAATGAGAATAACTTCCAAAGTTATATGAAAAAACTTTTTGTAATGAGAAAAAAGTCCTGATGTTACAAAACTGGCTTTGTACTGTTACAAGATAAAGTTACAAAGTATACGAAACAAAAGTCAGAATGTCTTGAGCTAAAATTCGGCTCTTCATGATTTCAACTTTTTTATCTTCAAATTCTGATATTTTATCTAGAAAATTTGCCTTTTAACTCATAATTTTGACTTTTTACCTCAAATTTTGATATGTAATCTCAGATTTTTGACTTTTTATTCAGAAAATCTAGTTTTTTCCTCATGAATTCAAATTTTCATCTCACAATTCTGATATTTTATCTCAAAATTTCAGCTTTTTATTTCAATTTCTGTCTTATCTAAAAGAAAATTGGTCCTATCATAAATTTTCAACTTTCTTAATTGAAATTTTGACTTTTTCCCCCAATGATTTCAACTTTTTATCTCAAGAATCTGATATTTTATCTCAAATTTGACCTTTTAAGTAATAAGTTTGACTTTTGTCTCAAAATTTAGATCTAATAGGGACAAAAAAAAAATCTAAAAAGAAATAAGCCAAATTTGTATTATTATTATTATTTTTTCAAAACTGATGGATTTTTGACTATTTATTCAGAAGATCTAGTTTTTTTCCTCATAAATTCGAATTTTCATCTCACAATTCTGATATTTCATCTCAAAATTTCAGCTTTTTATTTCAATTTCTGTCTTTATCTAAAAAGAAAAAGGTCCAATCACAAATTTTCAGCTTTCTCAATTGAAATTTTGACTTTTTTCCCCATTGATTTCATCTTTTTATCTTAAAATTCTGATATTTCATCTAGAAATTTTGACTTTTTACCTCAAATTTTGATATGTAATCTCAGATTTTTGACTTTTTATTCAGAAAATCTAGTTTTTTTCCTCATGAATTCAAATTTTCATCTCACAATTCTGATATTTTATCTCAAAATTTCAGCTTTTTATTTCAATTTTGTCTTTATCTAAAAGAAAAAAAAGGTCCTATCACAAATTTTCAACTTTCTGAATTGAAATTTTGACTTTTTCCCCCAATGATTTCAACTTTTTATCTTAAGAATCTGATATTTTATCTCAAATTTGACCTTTTAAGTAATAAGTTTGACTTTTGTCTCAAAATTAAGATCTAATAGGGACAAAAAAAAAATCTAAAAAGAAATAAGCCAAATTTGTATTATTATTATTTTTTTTTCAGAACTGATGGATTTTCGACTTTTTATTCAGAAAATCTAGTTTTATTTCCTCATAAATTCAAATTTTCATCTCACAATTCTGATATTTTATCTCAGAAATTTCAGCTTTTTATTTTAATTTCTGACTTTATCCAAAAAAAAAAAAAAAAAAGGTCCTATCACAAATTTTCAGCTTTCGCAATTGAAATTTTGACTCTTTCCCCAATAATTTCATCTTTTTATCTCAAGAATCTTATGTTTTATCACAAATTTGACCCTTTAAGTAATAAGTTTGACTTTTGTCTCAAAATTTAGATCTAATA
Source organism: Thalassoma bifasciatum (assembly GCA_008086565.1). Lineage (NCBI taxonomy): Eukaryota > Metazoa > Chordata > Actinopteri > Labriformes > Labridae > Thalassoma > Thalassoma bifasciatum. Next base: position 29,971 of record RPOG01004276.1, read on the forward strand.
GGGACAAAAAAAAAAATCTAAAAAAGAAAAAAGCCAAATTTGTATTATTATTATTTTTTCAAAACTGACGGATTTTTGACTTTTATTCAGAAAATCTAGTTTTATTTCCTCATAAATTCAAATTTTCATCTCACAATTCTGATATTTTATCTCAAAATTTCAGCTTTTTATTTCAATTTCTGTCTTTATCTAAAAAGAAAAAGGTCCAATCACAAATTTTCAACTTTCTTAATTGAAATTCTGACTTTTTTCCCCATTGATTTCAACTTTTTATCTTAAAATTCTGATATTTCATCTAGAAATTTTGACTTTTTAAGTAATAATTTTGACTTTTTACCTCAAATTTTGATATGTAATCTCAGTTTTTTACTTTTTATTCAGAAAATCTAGTTTTTTTTCCCTCATAAATTAAAATTTTTATCTCACAATTCTAATATTTTATCTCAAAATTTCAGCTTTTTATTTTAATTTCTGACTTTATCTAAAAAAAAAAAAAAAGGTCCTATCACAAATTTTCAACTTTCTCAATTGAAATTTTGACTTTTTTTCCCCAATGATTTCAACTTTTTATCTCAAGAATCTGATATTTTATCTCAAATTTGACCTTTTAAGTAATAAGTTTGACTTTTGTCTCAAAATTTAGATCTAATAGGGACAAAAAAAAAAAAAAATCTAAAAAGAAATAAGCCAAATTTGTATTATTATTATTATTTTTTAAACTGACGGAAATGGGCTTCTATAGATGAAGGTTCGGTACCAGCAAGAATTTAAAACGACTTTCACCACTATATTTTTCAGCATTAATTATTCAATTTATTAAACTTTGATGTTTTGATTGTCAAATAATGAGTGCGTAAATCTGGAGATGTTATTTTATTGATTTCTCTCGCTGTGGCCCCCGTACTGGTTTAGGTTGACCGACATTTCCGGAGTGTGGTTGAATTCCCCACCGTGCCGCGGTCAGTGAACGCCCCGCGGCGCCTCTGCTGCCATGTTGTTGTTGTATCCGTGCGGCGTTTGAGTCCTTCACTTTTCTGCGTCTGTGCCCGCGGACTCTGCGGTCTCTGAGTGAGGAGACTCTACTTTACGGACATTTTCTGGATTAACACACAGCTTCGAGCCCCTGCAGAAGTTTCAGGAGCCGGAGAGGAGCCGTCGGGTTTGTAGTTTTTCTGTTTTTCTCAAGTTTCTCCTGTTGCTGATTTCATCAAACTGAGCCGCTGCTACTTTTTCCCATTCAGGCTAACAGGCGAAAACTGGGCAACTTATCGCTCCAAAAAGTCTCTTTTTACTCAAACAAAGTTATAAACTCACAGATAAGACAGTTTTATTCGAGTACAGATAATAAAATAACCAGTTATTTGATGTAAATTCGTGTGAAGTAGCGTGAAGTCAGCGGTGTTTTTAATGGAGGCTAACTTCGGAGCTAACATGCTAACTTTCCTATTGGCATCAGTTTAACAAACATCAGCGAAAAACTTCAAAACCACAAGAAAACTTAAAAGAAAGAAACGAGGCAATAACAGGAGATTAAACCTAACACTTATTCACTTTTATGGGTTTTTATTTCGACTTTGATCTGGTGGTTTAAACAAGTTAAAGTAGATTTACTAGGCGTTATAGAGCAGTTTTAATCCTAATTCTTTCATTATTATGATTTATGAGGACACTTAACACAAGAATGTTATTAAAAAAATACAGATATAGATAAGAGAGAATGCAGATACATGGCTACAGTACCAGATATTGGGTAATATTGTTGGAGATGTTTGAAGGGACATAAATAGACATCATATTTATAGGCAAAAAGCCAAATAAGCTCAGATAGAAGGCAGAAACCTTGGGCAGAACCAGACTTAAAGTGATATGCTGATTAAAGAATTTTACACGGATGGAAATGTGTATAAAAGAAGAACAAAATTAACAGAAAAAACCCCAAAAGACATCATATTAATAGGCAGAGAGACAAATAATCTCAGACGGGAGGCAGAAACCTTGGGCGGGACCAGACTTGAGGTTATTTGTTGGGTTAAGGATGCTGAAAAGATGGCGATGTAGTTATAAACATAACAAAATTAACCAAAAAGATGTCATATTTATAGGCAGAGAGCAAAATAAACTCAGATAGAAGTCAGAAACCTTGAGCAGGACCAGACTTAAAGTGATATGTTGATTAAAGAACTTTAGACGGATGGAAACGTATATAACCGAAGAACAAAATTAACAAAAATACAAACCAAAAGAAAAAAAAAAACGCATGATATTTCTAGGCAGAGAGCCAAATAAACTCTAAGAGAAGGCAGAAACCTTGAGCAGGACCAGACTTAAAGAGATATGTTGATTAAAGAATTTTAGATGTATTGAAATGTATGTTAATAAAAAGGAACAAAATTAATAAAAAAAGACATCAAATTGTTAGAGTCCCAAATAAACTCAGATGGAAGGCAGAAACCTTGAGCAGGACTAGACTTAAAGTGATATGTTGATTAAAGAATTTTAGATGGATGGAAATGTATGTGAAAAAAGAGAACAAAATTAATTTAAAAAAAACATCATATTTATAGGCCGAGAGCAAAATAAACTCAAAAAGAAGGCAGACACCTTGAGCAGGACTAGACTTAAAGTGATGTGTTGGATTAAAGTTGTGTGGCAAATAGAGCTCTATTTAAAAATAGAACAAAACCAACAAAGTAGACATCATATTAATAGGCAGAGAGACAAATAATCTCAGACGGGAGGCAGAAACCTTGGGCGGGACCAGACTTGAGGTTATTTGTTGGGTTAAGGATGCTGAAAAGATGGCGATGTAGTTATAAACATAACAAAATTAACCAAAAAGATGTCATATTTATAGGCAGAGAGCAAAATAAACTCAGATAGAAGTCAGAAACCTTGAGCAGGACCAGACTTAAAGTGATATGTTGATTAAAGAACTTTAGACGGATGGAAACGTATATAACCGAAGAACAAAATTAACAAAAATACAAACCAAAAGAAAAAAAAAAACGCATGATATTTCTAGGCAGAGAGCCAAATAAACTCTAAGAGAAGGCAGAAACCTTGAGCAGGACCAGACTTAAAGAGATATGTTGATTAAAGAATTTTAGATGTATTGAAATGTATGTTAATAAAAAGGAACAAAATTAATAAAAAAAGACATCAAATTTATAGGCAGAGAGCCATATAAACTCAGATAGAAGGCAGAAACCTTGAACAGGACCAGACTTAAAGTGATATGTGGGATTTAAGTTGTGGGGTAAATGAAGATGTATCTAAAAATAGAACAAAACCAACAAAGTAGACATCAAATTTACAGGTAGAGTGCCAAATTAACTCAGGTAGAAGGCAGAAACCTTGAGCAGGACCAGACCTAAGGTAATTTATTTGGTTAAGGATGTTGGATAGACAGAGATGTGGTTATAAACAGAACAGAATTAACCAAAAAGACATCATATTTATAGCTAGAGTCCCAAATGAACTCAGATGGAAGGCAGAAACCCTGGGCGGGACCAGACTTGAGGTTATTTGTTGGGTTAAGAATGTTGGATAGATGGAGATGTAGTTATAAACATTACAAAATTAACCAAAAAGATATCATATTTATAGTTAGAGTCCCAAATAAACTCAGATGGAAGGCAGAAACCTTGAGCAGGACTAGACTTAAAGTGATATGTTGATTAAAGAATTTTAGATGGATGGAAATGTATGTGAAAAAAGAGAACAAAATTAATTTAAAAAAAACATCATATTTATAGGCCGAGAGCAAAATAAACTCAAAAAGAAGGCAGACACCTTGAGCAGGACTAGACTTAAAGTGATGTGTTGGATTAAAGTTGTGTGGCAAATAGAGCTCTATTTAAAAATAGAACAAAACCAACAAAGTAGACATCATATTAATAGGCAGAGAGACAAATAATCTCAGACGGGAGGCAGAAACCTTGGGCGGGACCAGACTTGAGGTTATTTGTTGGGTTAAGGATGCTGAAAAGATGGCGATGTAGTTATAAACATAACAAAATTAACCAAAAAGATGTCATATTTATAGGCAGAGAGCAAAATAAACTCAGATAGAAGTCAGAAACCTTGAGCAGGACCAGACTTAAAGTGATATGTTGATTAAAGAACTTTAGACGGATGGAAACGTATATAACCGAAGAACAAAATTAACAAAAATACAAACCAAAAGAAAAAAAAAAACGCATGATATTTCTAGGCAGAGAGCCAAATAAACTCTAAGAGAAGGCAGAAACCTTGAGCAGGACCAGACTTAAAGAGATATGTTGATTAAAGAATTTTAGATGTATTGAAATGTATGTTAATAAAAAGGAACAAAATTAATAAAAAAAGACATCAAATTTATAGGCAGAGAGCCATATAAACTCAGATAGAAGGCAGAAACCTTGAACAGGACCAGACTTAAAGTGATATGTGGGATTTAAGTTGTGGGGTAAATGAAGATGTATCTAAAAATAGAACAAAACCAACAAAGTAGACATCAAATTTACAGGTAGAGTGCCAAATTAACTCAGGTAGAAGGCAGAAACCTTGAGCAGGACCAGACCTAAGGTAATTTATTTGGTTAAGGATGTTGGATAGACAGAGATGTGGTTATAAACAGAACAGAATTAACCAAAAAGACATCATATTTATAGCTAGAGTCCCAAATGAACTCAGATGGAAGGCAGAAACCCTGGGCGGGACCAGACTTGAGGTTATTTGTTGGGTTAAGAATGTTGGATAGATGGAGATGTAGTTATAAACATTACAAAATTAACCAAAAAGATATCATATTTATAGTTAGAGTCCCAAATAAACTCAGATGGAAGGCAGAAACCTTGAGCAGGACTAGACTTAAAGTGATATGTTGATTAAAGAATTTTAGATGGATGGAAATGTATGTGAAAAAAGAGAACAAAATTAATTTAAAAAAAACATCATATTTATAGGCCGAGAGCAAAATAAACTCAAAAAGAAGGCAGACACCTTGAGCAGGACTAGACTTAAAGTGATGTGTTGGATTAAAGTTGTGTGGCAAATAGAGCTCTATTTAAAAATAGAACAAAACCAACAAAGTAGACATCAAATTTACAGGTAGAGTGCCAAATAATCTCAGATGGGAGGCAGAAACCTTGGGAGGGACCAGACTTGAGGTTATTTGTTGGGTTAAGAATGTTGGTTAGATGGAGATGTAGTTATAAATATAACAAAATTAACCAAAAAGATGTCATATTTATAGGCAGAGAGCAAAATAAACTCAGATAGAAGGCAGACACCTTGAGCAGGACTAGACTTAAAGTGATATCTTGATAACAGAATTTTACACGGATGGAAATGTATGCGAAAAAAGAGAACAAAATTGATTAAAAAAAACATCATATTTATAGGCAGAGAGCCTTATAAACTCAGACAGAAGATAGAAATCTTGAGCAGGACTACACTTAACGTGATATGTTGATTAAAGAATTTTACATGGATGGAAATGTATGTTAAAAAAAAGAACAAAATTAATAAAAAAAGACCTCATATTTATAGGCAGAGAGCAAAATAAACTCAAAAAGAAGGCAGACACCTTGAGCAGGACTAGACTTAAAGTGATGTGTTGGATTAAAGTTGTGTGGCAAATAGAGGTCTATTTAAAAATAGAACAAAACCAACAAAGTAGACATCAAATTTACAGGTAGAGTGCCAAATAATCTCAGATGGGAGGCAGAAACCTTGAGCAGGACCAGACTTACATTGATTAGTTGGGTTAAGGGTGTTGAAAACATGGAGCTGCTTTTAAAGACAGAATGAAATGTACTAAACAGACATCATATTTATAGACAGAGTGCCAAATAAGCTCAGATAGAAGGCAGAAACCTTGAGCAGGACCAGACCTAAGGTAATTTGTTGGGTTAAGGATGTTGGATAGTTGGATTTGTAGTTATAGAACAAAATCAAAAATGTAGACATCAAATTTACAGGTAGAGAGCCAAATAAGCTCAGACAGAAGGTAGAAATCTTGAGCAGGACTAGACTTTCGTCGAGCTGTTGGGTTAAGGATGTTAGATAGGTGGACATGTAGATGGAAAAACAGTTCAAATTTAACAATGTAGACATCATATTTAGAGCTAGAGAGCCAAATTAACTCAGACAGAAGGCAGAAACCTTGAGCAGGACCAGACTCAAGGTGATATGTTGGATTAAGGATGTTGGAAAGATGGAGACGTAGTTATAAACAGAACAGAATTAACCAAAAAGACATCAAATTTTCAGGCAGATAGCCAAATAATCTCAGACAGGAGGCAGAAACCTTGAGCAGCACCAGACTTTAATTGATATGTTGGGTTAAGGGTGTTGGAAACATGGAGCTGCTTTTAAAAACAGAATGAAATCAACAAAACAGACATCATATTCATAATTGATGTGCCAAATAACCTCAGATAGGAGGCGGAAACCTTGAGCAGCACCAGATTCATAGTGAGCAGCTATGTACTGGTGATATGTTACGCTGGGGAAGTGGGATAGATGGAAAGATAAAGTCTTTCAGAATAAAAATTACAGACATTTTTATGGCTACAGTACCAGTAATTGCTTGGTGACACTGTAATGTATAACTGTGTATCATCTGCATAAGGTTGGTGATTTACTGTGTTGTTTTCTATAATCTGAGCCAATAAAAACATGTAAATGTGAAACAGCAAAGGCCCCAGGATGGAGCCTTGGGGGACGCCTCATGTAAAACTGTACTTAGACTCACATTGTTTGGTAATAACTGATGAAATGAAAGAGTAATGTTCTAAATGAGTTTGTTTTGGTGATGTTAGGTCAGAAGAACAATTTCAATCTGATTTCAGAAGCGAGTGACGGTAACACTGGCGTCAGGGAATTGAAACAATCTGAGCAGTTTATTCTTGTGTAAAGTCACTTTGTCTTCCCCTTTAGTGGAGCTAATTCTGGCTCCACCACACCCACCTGTGACTCCCTCTTACAGGTAACACATGATGTGTCAGTGAAGTTTTCAGTGGAAGTGAATGTGTCACTCACTGCGCCTCTGGTGAAACTTTATCCACCACAAACGGGAAGTTTCCCTCCACTTCACTTGTCTTGGGTGAAGTTTCCAGTGAGGTTACATCAGGTCGATATTCTCTGCTCTTCTCCTGTGAATGGAGCTGAACTTGTGTCTCTGATTATGTTGAAGTTCATTCACAATTATTCCTGTTTGGTGTTAAGCTCATTATCCAGTCATATCCAATTAACAAGCGTCTTAGTCTCAGTAAAAGACGTCTTCACCCTGATTTAACACCCGCTTTTAGGTTTCTATTTCTGCTCCCTTTCAAAACTACAGGTCAAAGGTCGCTCTTTGTTTCAGACGCTCAGTGAAACCGGTAAAATAATAAACGTCACAACTCACTTAGCTTTTATTGGAGTAGTTTAATGATTAAACATTCTGACATAGTTTCTCTGCTGTAGGTAGGTCAAGGCTATAAAAACAGTCTGATCTAGGGCTATAAAAAGATCTAATTGCAATTTTTCTGGCAGATATTGCGATTTCAATTCAATTCATGATCTTCAAATCAAGCTTCAGTGAAGTTTTCATAATGTACAGAAACAGAAAATTACATCAAACCATTGAAACATCAAAAGCTTTTACTCTAATGTGAGGATGAAAACTGAAGGTAAGAATTGTTTCAAACTTTTAGATAAAAGGACAATATCTTAAGAATGAAAAGTCAAAATTTTGAGACAAGAGTCCAAATTTTAAGAAATCAATTTAACATTGTGTGAAAAAAAAGTCTAAACTTACACATTTAAGGTCAAAATCTTGAGATAAAAACAAAAGTCTGAGAAAAAGAAGTCAAAACTTCCAGATGAAATGTTTACATTTTGAAATTAAAGGCAATATTTGAAATAAAAAGTAGAAATTTTGATATAAAAAGTCAAATTCTAAGTCAAAATTATGAGAAATAAAGACAATATTATTGGCTTGTCCTTAAAATTAGATTTTGTTTCTGTATTCTTAGAGTTTGTAGACAGTAATGACTTAGTTAACCTAATTATTGTTCTTGGTAAAAGATTTATTTTTAAGGCCATAGATAGATCTTCACTCAATATTATTTCCTTTAAAAGATTTGTTCAGAGATATATAGTTTTAGAAGGTTATATGGTGGAAACCGACAATGATGCCAAAACATATGAAAGGACATGGGAGGTTCTCAAAGGTTTATTTTGAAAATGTAAACTGAACTGGTCTATATGTATACTTTATTTTTTAGTACCATGTGTAGTTTTGTGTGGGAGGTGAGGGTGAGTGGGGTGTATTTTGTGTTTATGTTGTCTTGTCTGTTTATGTAATTAAAAAAAAAAAAAAAAAAAAGACAACATTATTAAATAAAAGAACATTTTGAGAAAAAAAAAAGATTTGGAGATAAATAGTTAAATTTCTGACCTCAAAATACAATTCTTTCCATTTCTAAACTGGAATATTTTAATTGTATTTTTAGTTTTAACAACTGAGAAACAAACAGAGCTATCTTTGACTCTTAATTTTTAGAAATGATGTGGTGCAAAATATCCTGAATTGGGTTAAGTGAAAAAAGATAAAATACGTAACAAAATAATAAAGACGAAGTTCAAAAAGCGAGAATAAAAAAAAAAAATTCAAAACAAAATTCAACTTCAGGACTGTTGTTTCTTTCAGGAGTAGCGAAAAATCAAAGTTACAGAATTAAAAATATCTTAAAAGAGCAAAATATCACTTTTATACTTTATACTTTTACTCATCATTCTCTGGAAAAAAATACCATTGTTGTTTTTTTAAGTGCACTCAGGACTTTGGAGAGATTTCGATCAACTTAAAATGGGAATCTAAGCAAGTTTTTTGGTTTCATTTCTTAGGAAAATGATTTTAATTTTTTGTAATATAAGCCATTTTAGGATGCTTAGAGTCAAAATAAACAAGAAATGCTTCCAAAGTGTAGATTTCTATTTTTAACTTGGCTTGTAAAAACTTAGAAAGTTTTTTTTTTTAACAGTTCTGTCACTTTTGTATGGACGCCAATTTTTGCCGGATAGAAAAAATAAAAAATATTAAAAAAAGGCTTGGTTTAGGTTTTTGTTTTTGCAGATAACAAGTCAAAACTGAGAAAAAAGTCAAAACTTTGACACTTTATCCAAAAAATTTGACCGTTTTTTTCTCATAATTTTGACTTTAACTCAAAATTGACATTGCATCTCAAGATTTCAACTTTTTACCTTATAAATCTGACTTTTTAGCTGAAAATTTAAACTTCTTATCTCACATTTTTTACTGTTAATTGAAGAATCTTTACTTTATTATCTAATAATTTCCACCTTTTGCCTCATAATTTTGACTTTTGTCTCAAAATTTGATTTAATTTGGGCAAAAAGAAAGTCAACAAAGCCAAATTTTGGTTTTCATTTTTTTAACTGGCAGAAATGGACTTCCATACTTTTGCCATTTACCATCTTGAAATAAGACATTTTTCTGGACTTATGAGGTGAAAGAAGCTCAAATTAAGTCTAATTAACACTTAACTTTTCAAATATATATGAAGGAAATAAAATAATTGATCCTAAAATCCTTACACACCTGGAGAAACACCTGAATCCACCACATTTGATCAACCATAGGCCGTAAATGACCAGTTTACTGACATTTAAAGTAAGAAAACAAACAGGAAACTAAATGTTGTCACTTTCCGTTTCCAGCCTCAGGTAAATTTATCAAACAGGTAAATTAGGACGAACAGTTTCCTCCTGTTTTTCCTTCTTTGTGTCTCGTCGTGGTTAAACTCGTTCTGCCAGAGACGGCGGGCGAGGCCGAGAGATATTAGCTACCTGTCAGGTAAACACCCCCCCCCCCCCACACACACACACACGTCCCCCTTTAACTCACCTGCTTTCACTCTGCAGGAGCAGGATGTGTGTAATCCAACACCAGCAGATAATCCTCCATGTCTCTGTTTATAAATGGAGGCAGATTAGCAGAGAGCAGCTCGTTTCCTCTGTTTGACAAGTAAAGCAACAGATTAAGAGAATCAGGAGAGATTCTTTTCATTTGGTACTGATTCACATAAATATCTTTGAGCTTCCTGTTTGTCTTTTTAAAATTAAGTTTCATCTGCGTTTCTAGGTTTTTGCTGCAAATTTTACAGATGTTACTTTAGGGCCGGAAAATTAAATCACAATATGTCCTGTTGCAATATTCTAATGTTAGACAGTGAAATATTTCTATAACCTGAAATGTGTCAGAATATCAGCTACAGTTTTTACAGCAGATGTTTTCTGTTCTACACCAGAGTTACTCAACCAAAAGGAGAAACTGTTAAAAACTACCTTCACAAAAGAAACAATCTAAGTGGTAAAAAGCAACAAAAATTAGCAAGAAAAGTGGGAGAAAATTATCAAAATAATCTGAGAATGAAAAATGGCAAAAAAAAAAGGGGTGGAATGTGACTAAAATGGCCAAAAAGTGACAGAAAATGTCCAGTAGTTTTGGAGAAAAACTTGGAAAAAAGTCATTAACTTGTGAAAATTGTGAAAAAAGTGACACAAAACAATGCAAAGTGGCAAAATTGGCCCAAGTCAACAAAAAACAGAAACAACGTTTGAATGAAACTTGGAAAATAGGAAGAAGGTAGCAAAAATGGTCCAAAGTAGAAAAAACAAAGTGAAAAGTGTCACAAATGGGAAAAAACAGCAAAAATTGGCAAGAAAATTGGGATAAAACCTGCAAAATGGTCAGAGAGTAGCAAAAATGGGCTAAAAGTGGCAGAAAAAAGGAGTAAAATGTGATTAAAATGGCCAAAAAGCTACCGAAGATAGCAAGAAAATTTGAATGAAACTTGGAAAATAGTCAGAAAGTAGTAAAATTGTGAAAAAAGTTACACAAAACAGTGAAAAGTGGCAAAAATGGCCAAAGTAAAAAAAAAAACAGTAACAAAGTTTGAATGAAACTTGGAAAATAGAAAGAAGGTAACAAAAAATGGTTCAAAAGTGGTAAAAAGAAAAGAGGTGAAAAGTGTCAAAAAGTGGGGAAAAAAAGCAGATATTGGCAAGTCAATTGGGCTAAAACTTGCAAAATACTCAGTGAGCAGCAAAAATGGGCCAAAGGCAGCAAAAAAGTTACTAAAATGGCCAAAAAGCAACAGAAAATGTCAAGACAATTTTGAGAAAACTTGAAAAAAAGTCATAAAGTAGTAAAATTTGTGAAAAAAGATTGACACAAAACAGTGAAAAGTGGTAAAAAAAAGAGGCCCAAGTCAACAAAATATCAAGAAAATTGGGATAAAATTTGGAAAATAAGGAGAAAGTAACAAAATATAATCCAAAAGTGATATAAAAAAAAGATTGGCAAATGCAGCAAATTTTGGCGAGAAAATTGGGATACTAATTGGGAAATAGTGAGAAAGTATCATAAAATGTTCCAAAAGTGTTAAAAAAGAAGGTAAAAGTTGTTCAAATGTGTAAAAATCAGTAACAGTTGTAGTGGTTGTGGGTTGTTGTTGTTGTGCTGTAATTGTTTAAAAACATAGAAGATGGAAACTGGAAATAATTGCATAAGAAATCGTCATTCTAATATAGGAAATATTGATCATAATTAGATTTTTTTTGTTAATCATTCAGCTTTAGTTCACACCCTCCTGAGTGTCTCAGTAATTCCAGTAGTGAAAGTATCGTTACTCAAATCTTGCAGCCGGTGTTCTGCCTGAACAAGTTACTTTGCTAAATGTCGACTTTAAACCTGAGTCTGTGGTTAAAAACTTTCAGAAACAAAGAGCGTTTGAGCAAAGTCCTGAGTGTTTGATCAGTAAAATATGATGTGACCATGAAAGAGACTGTTTCCAGTTTAATAAACAGACATAACAGATTTTATTTTTTATCTAGTTATTTTTGACTTGACTATTAAATTTCCACTTTTTCTCAAAACTTTGACTTTATTTTCTCATAATTTTGATTTTTTTTATCTGTAAAATACATCAGGCTTCAACATTTCAACTGTTTTCTCATTAATATTACTGTTTATCTATTTTTTTTTTTTTTTACGAGATGGCGAAATTTTAACTTCGTCTTTTTCATGTACTTGAATTTCAGCTTTTTGTCTCATAGGGCCAATTTTTTATTTCAACATTTCATCTTTTCATTTAAAAAATCTAACTTTTTTCCCCCAAAATGTGACTTTTTTTTAATCAAAGCTTTAATATTTTACCTCATAATTTTGACTAAATCTCAAAACTTTAACTTTTTATACTTAAAATTTCAGCTTTTTATCTCACAGAGCCAATTTTTTATTATACTATTTCATCTTTTCATTTAAAAAATTTGACTGTTTGTGTCGAAATTTGACTTTTTTATCAAAACTTTAACTTTTTATACTTATAATTTTGACTAAATCTAAAAATTTCAACTTTTGATACTTGAAATTTCAGCTTTTTATCTCTTAGGGCCAATTTTTTATTATACTATTTCATCTTTTCATCTGAATAATCTGACTGTTTTTCCTCAAAATTTGATTTTTTTAATCAAAACTTAAACTTTTTGCCTCGTAATTTTGACTAAATCTCAAAACTTAAACTTTTTATACTTAAAATTTCAGCTTTTTGTCTCATAGGGCCAATTTTTTATTATACTATTTCATCTTTTCATCTGAATAATCTGACTGTTTTTCCTCAAAATTTGATTTTTTTTATTCAAAACTTTAACTTTTTGCCTCATAATTTTGACTAAATCTCATAACTTACTTTTTATACTTAAAATTTCAGCTTTTTAGCTCATAGGGCCAATTAGTTAGTTCAACATTTCATTTTTTAATTTAAAAAATCTGACTTTTTCCTCAAGATTTGACTTTTTTTAATCAAAACTTTAACTTTTTGTCGCATTATTTTGACTGTATGTCCCATTATTTTTACTAAATCTCAAATTTCAACAAATTTTACTTAAATTTCAGCTTCTTGTCTCACAAGGCTGACTTCTTTTCTTCAAAATTTGACTTTTTTTTGGAAAATTTCTTTTTTTATCTCATGATTACAACTTTTATTTCATGTCATGAGGATATCAGGATCTTTAAGAAATCCTAAAGTGCAGAGATTTGACCGACATCCCAATTTTTTATGTCACACTTTGATTCTGATTTTTATTTTCTTTATATTTAGATGACAAGCAGAGAAACCGTAGTAATAAAGTCAGTGTCTGCTTTCAACATCTCCATTTCCATATCAGGACACATTTAACTAAACTCTTACTCAACTCAGGCTCATCTCACTTCTCTTTTTCTCTCGTGGCCTCAGCAGATGTTTCACGTCTGTCGGCGGCGTCGCTCTCGCTGCTGCTGCTTCTGCTTTCAGGATCCTGCTCAGAAACTGAAATGTGATTCTGCATGAGCCAGAAAAGCTTCTATCAGACACATTTCTGTTTTTTTTTTGTTGTTTTTTTGTTTGTCAGAGCAGTGGAGTAAATTTAGCTTCTGTTTGTTTTCTGTTTGTATCGATCTGAAGGGGGCGAGCGTTTCTTTTCCTGCTTCGTGCAGAGGAGGAAAATGTGTCAGTGAAACCAGAACGTGTGTCCTGATTTCTGCTACCTGTTGAGTTTTATTTGCTTTGGACGGACTCAAAGGTCGCAGCGCTGCACACATGAGTTCAGCAGAATGAGGGAAACAGATGGAGCCTGTTCACAGCACATTCCTCAGAAAACGCCGTCCTGTCATTCCTGGTTTTAACACCCGACTCCAAACTGAGCTGCAGCAGGTCCAAAAGGAGGTTTTAGAATAATGAGGCTACAAAAATTTCTAACACTTTGTGAGATGTTAGACAAAAAACACAGTAATTTTAAATAATGTCATGAAAGATGGAGGGTTTGAAAGTCATGACTCCCATTCTTGAGATTGGGAAAATCTGGTGTCCATGGTTTCCAAAAAGAAGGTCAGTTATTGAATCTTATTTTGATCCAGAAACTGGACCTGGAAACTGTTAATATCTGGTTTCAGTTTGAACCTAGCTTTGTGGATGTACAGTGAATATTCAATGTCCTTGGTTTCCAAAAAGAAAGGCAGTTATTGAATCTGATTTTGATCCAGAAACTGGATCTGGATACCTTTGATATCTTGTTTTGGTTTGAACCTAGCTTTGTGGATGTAAAGTGAATATTCAATGTCCATGGTTTCCAAAAAGAAATGCAGTTGTTGAATCTGATTTTGATCCAGAAACTTGATCCGGATCATTTTAATATCTGGTTTCAGTTTGAACGTAGCTTTTGGATGTAACGTAAACAGTCGGTGTCCATGGTTTCCAAAAAGAAAGGCAGTTGTTGAATCTGATTTTGATCCAGAAACTGGATCTGGATACCTTTGATATCTGGTTTTGGTTTGAACCTAGCTTTGTGGATGTAAAGTGAATATTCAATGTCCATGGTTTCCAAAAAAAAGGTCAGTTGTTGAATCTGATTTTGATTCAGATACTAGATCTGGCTACTGTTGATATCTGGTTTAATCTTTAACCTGGCTTTGTGGATGCAATGGTTTGATATAATTTCCTGCCCTGTTTGCTACTCTGATTCCAAAATATTGGAGCACATTGTGAGATGTTCGACAAAAGTAATTCTGATTTTAAATAAAGTCCTGAACTATTGAGGGTTTAAAAGCCATGACTCACACTCTTGAAAGTGGAAAACTCGATGTCCATGGTTTCCAAGAGGAAGGTCAGATATGGATTCTGATTCTGTTTCAGAAACTGGACCTGGATACTGTTAATGCCTGGTTTTAGTTTGAACCTAGCTTTGTGGATGTATAGTGACTATTCTATGTCCATGGTTTCCATGTAGAAGATCAGATATGGATTCTAATTTTGATCCAGAAACTTGATCTGGATAATGTACATATCTGGTTTCAGTTCTAACCTTGCTTTGTGGATATATAGTGACTATTCGATGTCCATGGTTTCCAAGAAGAAGGTCAGATATGGATTCTGATTCTGATTCTGTTTCAGAAACTGGACCTGGGTACTGTTTATACCTGGTTTTAGTTTGAACCTAGCTTTGTGGATGTATAGTGACTATTCAATGCCCATGGTTTCCAAAAAGAAGGGCAGATATGGATTCCTATTACTATCCAAACACTTGATCTGGATGATGTTTGTATCTGATTTTAGTTTGAACCTAGCTTTGTGGATGTATAGTGACTATTCAGTGTCCATGGTTTCCAAGAAGAAGGTCAGATATGGATTCTAATTTTGATTCAGAAACTGGATCTGGATAATGTACATATCTGGTTTTAGTTTAAACCTAGCTTTGTGGATGTATAGTGGCTATTTGATGTCCATGGTTTCCAAGAAGAAGGTCAGATATGGATTCTTATTTTGATTCAGAAATTGTATCCGGATATTGATAAAGTCTCATTTCAGTTTGGACTTAGCTTTGTAGATTTGATGGTCTGATGCTATTTTTCTGTTAAGTTTGAAAATTTTCTTTTACGCTATGAAAACTTCACTGAAGCTTGATATGAAGAAAATCATGAATCAAATTGTAAATTGAAATATCTGGCGGGAAAATCACAACAAGGTCTTTTTCTAAAACCATTCAGCCCTGAGTCATAGAGCTTCATTCAGACGAGAGGATGATTTTTTTTAAAGCTCCTTGTGTTTGCACTTCACTCTGAAAACTCTCCACTTCTTCAGTCTGATAGATTTCACTCCTCGCTCCGTCTTCTCAACAATCCTCTGCGCGTTTGAACTTGACGTGCATCAGTCAACCAGACTCCCCCGTCCTCCCCCGTCCTCCCGCTTTAATCTGTTTGAACCTGCAGAAGCTCAAACACTCCCCGCTGCTGCTGCTGAGGCTGAAAACTGAAGTTTAGATCCAGATTTCCCAGGATAAACTGAACCATCCTCCTGCATAAAAACTCAACCATTTGGCCTCTTTCCCACTCAACACCCACGACTGTGATGCATGAGAGGAAAGTTTTTACACTGATAATATTGTGTAAAGTGTTTGTTTTGGCCTCACAGTCCTGACCCAGAAATCTGCAGCCGTCCTGCTTTTGTCAAACGCCGGAAAATTTAGATTCTTCACGTTTCAGTCTCAAGAATCACTCACAACAACGTGGACGTCCTACCTGTTTGGGGTCATTACGTCACATCCTGACGCCCGTACCCTGAATATTCACTCTCCTTTCCACCAGAGGAATTCAGAGTTCAAACATATCAAAAGTGTTGTTTCATCAAATTATTCCAAGTGGTGAAATTTCTCCTGTAAAGTCCGTTGTTTGTCTGTCTGTCGTGTCCGTTCTCATCAATAACAGCAGCTTCACAGTCTTAGAGCATTTCCTCCTCAATGTCAATCTGACAAAGCTGCAAGTCTTTGTTTTCAACAGGGTTCTAGCTGCAAGTTTTCTGTTGAGTTTTCATCCCAGGACAGCTTGTGATAGACAAAAAGCNGGAAAATTTAGATTCTTCACGTTTCAGTCTCAAGAATCACTCACAACAACGTGGACGTCCTACCTGTTTGGGGTCATTACGTCACATCCTGACGCCCGTACCCTGAATATTCACTCTCCTTTCCACCAGAGGAATTCAGAGTTCAAACATATCAAAAGTGTTGTTTCATCAAATTATTCCAAGTGGTGAAATTTCTCCTGTTTTCAGGCAACAAACAGACAGACAGCACAGGCAAGAGTAGTTATTGTCGTCGAAGTGTCAGAATCTCGTAAAGGAGGAGTTACAGTTAGACTGTTTCGACGTTCAGAAACAAAAGTTCAGGGTTCTAGCTGCAAGTTTTCTGTTGAGTTTTCATCCCAGGACAGCTTGTGATAGACAAAAAGCGCTCCCTGCTTGACTGGTCTTGAGTAACAGCTCTATTAGAAGGTTGTTTATTGGCTAACAGGCCTGTCACTCACTCCTACAGTAACCAATCACCTTATACTTCACAGGAAGCAGCTGTAGCCATTTAGATCATTGGCGAGACCTTTTCTCCGCCATGCGTCCTCAATCATATTCATGTGCGCAACAAAAGAGGAACAATTCGTGACTGGGAACTTTTTTTTTCATGATTTTTGTTGAACCTTTCCACAAAGACAGCAAAGTTGACTAAAAAATGGACACTGAGCACTGAAAAAGCTGGTTTTGTTTGCAAAGATGAGAGTGAACTCTGCCTGGTGTTCGTCACTTGAGACTAAAAACTCTCTAACTTCTACAAAGTTTTACCTAAAAAGCTCAAATTTCACCCAGATGTAGATGAAAAAGGTGTAGAAGTGATGTGGTGGATGTTTTATGTCTGACATGAAGCATCTTGAAGTTAATGATGTTCAAAATAGTTATAAAACAGGTGAAGAAACAAAGTGTTTCAGCTGCATTTATCCTGATGTGGACTTAAGCCAAATATAAAAACATGACATTTTCTGAAACTAGAGACTTTAATCTTTCAAATA